>CAJYYI030000240.1:60000-62274 GCA_913789915.3 Sphecodes monilicornis
ATTCTACATAAAATACACAACTTTTCATTATATATCACGGTACTCCGAAAATTTTTTAGCTCTCACGGTCAAGAGTAAACTTTTTTAATAATGTTCTTAAACGATTTTTAATGTTAGATCATTGTAACAATTGGCGTTTTAACAACAAATATCGTATTAAAAATTCGTTCTGAAGCATATTAACAAAAATAATTGCAAATAATGGCCGAGCGTACTACTCGGAGCGGTGCGCTCCGAAAATTTTCTAAGTCCCGCGGCACATTCATCGACGTATGAAACTCTTTCAAAATTTATTTTTCACGAATTTCAACAATATCAATCGATTAAACGGTGCGTTTTAAGACACATATTGAAAATGCAGACTGCTCCGATGCGTACTTTCGGAGTAATAATTTTTGAAACGGAGCAGCGATCGTTCTCGCGGCGTGCTCCGAAAATTTTCTAAGTCCCAGCGGCACATTCACCGACGTATGAAACTCTTTCAAAATTTATTTTTCACGAATTTCAACAATATCAATCGATTAAACGGTGCGTTTTAAGACACATATTGAAAATGCAGACTGCTCCGATGCGTACTTTCGGAGTAATAATTTTTGAAACGGAGCAGCGATCGTTCTCGCGGCGTGCTCCGAAAATTTTCTAAGTCCCAGCGACACATTCACCGACGTATGAAACTCTTTCAAAATTTATTTTTCACGAATTTCAACAATATCAATCGATTAAACGGTGCGTTTTAAGACACATATTGAAAATGCAGACTGCTCCGATGCGTACTTTCGGAGTAATAATTTTTGAAACGGAGCAGCGATCGTTCTCGCGGCGTGCTCCGAAAATTTTCTAAGTCCCAGCGACACATTCACCGACGTATGAAACTCTTTCAAAATTTATTTTTCACGAATTTCAACAATATCAATCGATTAAACGGTGCGTTTTAAGACACATATTGAAAATGCAGACTGCTCCGATGCGTACTTTCGGAGTAATAATTTTTGAAACGGAGCAGCGATCGTTCTCGCGGCGTGCTCCGAAAATTTTCTAAGTCCCAGCGGCACATTCACCGACGTATGAAACTCTTTCAAAATTTATTTTTCACGAATTTCAGCAATATCAATCGATTAAACGGTGCGTTTTAAGACACATATAGAAAATACAGACAGCTCCGATGCGTACTTTCGGAGTAATAATTTTTGAAACGGAGCAGCGATCGTTCTCGCGGCGTGCTCCGAAATTTTCTAAGTCCCAGCGACACATTCACCGACGTATGAAACTCTTTCAAAATTTATTTTTCACGAATTTCAACAATATCAATCGATTAAACGGTGCGTTTTAAGACACATATTGAAAATGCAGACTGCTCCGATGCGTACTTTCGGAGTAATAATTTTTGAAACGGAGCAGCGATCGTTCTCGCGGCGTGCTCCGAAAATTTTCTAAGTCCCAGCGGCACATTCACCGACGTATGAAACTCTTTCAAAATTTATTTTTCACGAATTTCAGCAATATCAATCGATTAAACGGTGCGTTTTAAGACACATATAGAAAATACAGACAGCTCCGATGCGTACTTTCGGAGTAATAATTTTTGAAACGGAGCAGTCATCGTTCGGCAAGACAAGTTCCCAGCGGCGTATTGCTTTCGTACCAACCTCCGATTTGCACGACAAGTTGCCAGCGACGTATTGCTTTCGTACCAACCTACGATTTGCACGACAAGTTGCCAGCGGCGTATTGCTTCGGTACCAACCTTCGAATTGCACGACAAGTTCCCAGCGGCGTATTGCTTGAGTAGTAACCTCCGATCTGCAAGACAAGTTGCCAGCGGCGTATTGCTTTCGTACCAACCTCCGATTTGCACGACAAGTTCCCAGCGGCGTATTGCTTCAGTACCAACCTCCGAATTGCACGACAAGTTCCCAGCGGCGTATTGCTTCAGTACCAACCTACGATTTGCACGACAAGTTGCCAGCGGCGTATTGCTTTCGTACCAACCTCCGAATTGCACGACAAGTTGCCAGCGGCGTATTGCTTCGGTACCAACCTCCGAATTGCACGACAAGTTCCCAGCGGCGTATTGCTTGAGTAGTAACCTCCGATCTGCACGACAAGTTGCCAGCGGCGTATTGCTTTCGTACCAACCTCCGAATTGCACGACAAGTTACCAGCGGCGTATTGCTTTCGTACCAACCTCCGAATTGCACGACAAGTTACCAGCGGCGTATTGCTTCGGTACCAACCTCCGAATTGCACGACAAGTTGCCAGCGGCGTATTGCTTT
>CAJYYI030000241.1:0-7500 GCA_913789915.3 Sphecodes monilicornis
GTAAACGTACCGGCCCACCTCGACACTCAGTGAAGAGCACCGCGATGGGATATTAGTTGGACCGCCCCGTGAAGAGCAAGCCCACCGGTAGGACGTACCACATAATGCCAGTTAAACACCGCGAGCGGTGAACCGACACTGTGACACACAGATTCAACTACGAGCTTTTTAACCGCAACAACTTTAATATACGCTATTGGAGCTGGAATTACCGCGGCTGCTGGCACCAGACTTGCCCTCCAATGGATCCTCGTTAAAGGATTTAAAGTGTACTCATTCCGATTACGGGGCCTCGGATGAGTCCCGTATCGTTATTTTTCGTCACTACCTCCCCGTGCCGGGAGTGGGTAATTTGCGCGCCTGCTGCCTTCCTTGGATGTGGTAGCCGTTTCTCAGGCTCCCTCTCCGGAATCGAACCCTGATTCCCCGTTACCCGTTACAACCATGGTAGGCGCAGAACCTACCATCGACAGTTGATAAGGCAGACATTTGAAAGATGCGTCGCCGGTGCTAGATGACCATGCGATCAGCACAAAGTTATTCAGAGTCACCAAAGCAAACGATGGACGAACGTAAACGCCCGCCACCGATTGGTTTTGATCTAATAAAAGCGTTCCTACCATCTCTGGTCGGAACTCTGTTTTGCATGTATTAGCTCTAGAATTACCACAGTTATCCAAGTAAATGTTGGTACGATCTAAGGAACCATAACTGATTTAATGAGCCATTCGCGGTTTCACCTTAATACGGCATGTACTGAGACATGCATGGCTTAATCTTTGAGACAAGCATATGACTACTGGCAGGATCAACCAGGGAGCTTCGACAAATTTTTGCGTCGCTCTATATATAATATTCTTATTTGCATGTGTGCCTTTGCATCGCCAGCTCTCAATGAGACAGGTCGACGACACTTTTTCCTTCTCCCATTCTCAAATATCCTCTCAATGTTCAAAAATTCCTTTATATATACCTTTTTGAACGGATATTTCTCCTCCTCACTCTCTCTTCTTTTAACCGTTCAAATTCCTTTTAAACATACCTTTTGAACGGTTATACACACACCTCGAACGAATTCCTTTTAAACATACCTTTCGTTCTCGGTTACATATCTTGGACAATTCCTTTAGAAAATACCTTTGCCCAAGATATATTTTAACTTGTTCAAATTCCTTTTAAATATACCTTTTGAAACAAGTTTTCAGATCATACAGGGATAGGTTTCTGTAAATTTTATTTGCCAATTTCCTTTTTTCGGGTGGTGCCCTAAAATCGTGGAAGCACGTACGCTCACGCTGAACATCCATCGCGGAAGCACGTAACCACTGAGCTGGACATAATCGGCACAAGTACCGAGGAAGCGCGGACAGGACACATGCTGTGACTTGCGAGAAAGCGTGTTCTTCCGCTCGTGCTAGGCATATCGACTTAGGACACCTCTATATATTTCAAAATCTTATTTTTCTCTCTTCCGTATGCCAAACATCGTTTGCGCATCGGCTTCTTATATATTTCGTCTTTAGAAGACACTCCTCTGTTACTCTCTCATCTCGTATAAATTCGTCGCTCGGACATATGAGTTGATGCTCAGTTAGTACGAGTATACACACGAAAGTGCATACAAGTCACCAACCTCCGAAGGAGGCTCGCCACATAAGGGCCATTCGGTCTTAGACACCGACCCGTGGCAATGCTGTGTAGAGAATAATCCGATACGAAGCACGGTGCGAAACAGTCGAGACCGAAGTCTCGAGGCGCCGTGGACTGCTTCTCGACCGAGATCGTAGAATAGCCACGAGCGCGCGCTGAACCGACCGACTCGTCCGGACCGTCGTGTCCCTTATAGATACCGAACGGCCGGCCGTGACGCCGGCGCCGCACGGAGTTTAGCACGCGCGCTTATGGTGGTAAACCGCCGCGGCAACAGCCCGTTCGAGAAGGCTCTTCGGACTTAGCCGCAAAAATGAGTGAAAATTTTTTTTCTCAAATTCAACAAATTTTCACATTACTAGATTATTCTACATAAAATACACAACTTTTCATTATATATCACGGTACTCCGAAAATTTTTTAGCTCTCACGGTCAAGAGTAAACTTTTTTAATAATGTTCTTAAACGATTTTTAATGTTAGATCATTGTAACAATTAGTGTTTTAACAACAAATATCGTAATAAAAATTCGTTCTGAAGCATATTAACAAAAATAATTGCAAATAATGGGCGAGCGTACTACTCGGAGCGGCGCGCTCCGAAAATTCTCTAAGTCCTCACGGTCAAGAGTAAACTTTTTTAATAATGTTCTTAAACGATTTTTAATGTTAGATCATTGTAACAATTAGTGTTTTAACAACAAATATCGTAATAAAAATTCGTTCTGAAGCATATTAACAAAAATAATTGCAAATAATGGGCGAGCGTACTACTCGGAGCGGCGCGCTCCGAAAATTCTCTAAGTCCTCACGGTCAAGAGTAAACTTTTTTAATAATGTTCTTAAACGATTTTTAATGTTAGATCATTGTAACAATTAGTGTTTTAACAACAAATATCGTAATAAAAATTCGTTCTGAAGCATATTAACAAAAATAATTGCAAATAATGGGCGAGCGTACTACTCGGAGCGGCGCGCTCCGAAAATTTTCCAAGTCCCGCGGCACGTTCACCGCGAAAAAAGGCGTTCTCAAATTCAACAAATTTTCACATTACTAGATTATTCTACATAAAATACACAACTTTTCATTATATATCACGGTACTCCGAAAATTTTTTAGCTCTCACGGTCAAGAGTAAACTTTTTTAATAATGTTCTTAAACGATTTTTAATGTTAGATCATTGTAACAATTGGCGTTTTAACAACAAATATCGTATTAAAAATTCGTTCTGAAGCATATTAACAAAAATAATTGCAAATAATGGCCGAGCGTACTACTCGGAGCGGTGCGCTCCGAAAATTTTCTAAGTCCCGCGGCACATTCATCGACGTATGAAACTCTTTCAAAATTTATTTTTCACGAACTTCAACAATATCAATCGATTAAACGGTGCGTTTTAAGACACATATTGAAAATGCAGACTGCTCCGATGCGTACTTTCGGAGTAATAATTTTTGAAACGGAGCAGCGATCGTTCTCGCGGCGTGCTCCGAAAATTTTCTAAGTCCCAGCGGCACATTCACCGACGTATGAAACTCTTTCAAAATTTATTTTTCACGAATTTCAACAATATCAATCGATTAAACGGTGCGTTTTAAGACACATATTGAAAATGCAGACTGCTCCGATGCGTACTTTCGGAGTAATAATTTTTGAAACGGAGCAGCGATCGTTCTCGCGGCGTGCTCCGAAAATTTTCTAAGTCCCAGCGGCACATTCACCGACGTATGAAACTCTTTCAAAATTTATTTTTCACGAATTTCAACAATATCAATCGATTAAACGGTGCGTTTTAAGACACATATTGAAAATGCAGACTGCTCCGATGCGTACTTTCGGAGTAATAATTTTTGAAACGGAGCAGCGATCGTTCTCGCGGCGTGCTCCGAAAATTTTCTAAGTCCCAGCGGCACATTCACCGACGTATGAAACTCTTTCAAAATTTATTTTTCACGAATTTCAACAATATCAATCGATTAAACGGTGCGTTTTAAGACACATATTGAAAATGCAGACTGCTCCGATGCGTACTTTCGGAGTAATAATTTTTGAAACGGAGCAGCGATCGTTCTCGCGGCGTGCTCCGAAAATTTTCTAAGTCCCAGCGACACATTCACCGACGTATGAAACTCTTTCAAAATTTATTTTTCACGAATTTCAACAATATCAATCGATTAAACGGTGCGTTTTAAGACACATATTGAAAATGCAGACTGCTCCGATGCGTACTTTCGGAGTAATAATTTTTGAAACGGAGCAGCGATCGTTCTCGCGGCGTGCTCCGAAAATTTTCTAAGTCCCAGCGGCACATTCACCGACGTATGAAACTCTTTCAAAATTTATTTTTCACGAATTTCAACAATATCAATCGATTAAACGGTGCGTTTTAAGACACATATTGAAAATGCAGACTGCTCCGATGCGTACTTTCGGAGTAATAATTTTTGAAACGGAGCAGCGATCGTTCTCGCGGCGTGCTCCGAAAATTTTCTAAGTCCCAGCGACACATTCACCGACGTATGAAACTCTTTCAAAATTTATTTTTCACGAATTTCAACAATATCAATCGATTAAACGGTGCGTTTTAAGACACATATTGAAAATGCAGACTGCTCCGATGCGTACTTTCGGAGTAATAATTTTTGAAACGGAGCAGCGATCGTTCTCGCGGCGTGCTCCGAAAATTTTCTAAGTCCCAGCGGCACATTCACCGACGTATGAAACTCTTTCAAAATTTATTTTTCACGAATTTCAACAATATCAATCGATTAAACGGTGCGTTTTAAGACACATATTGAAAATGCAGACTGCTCCGATGCGTACTTTCGGAGTAATAATTTTTGAAACGGAGCAGCGATCGTTCTCGCGGCGTGCTCCGAAAATTTTCTAAGTCCCAGCGGCACATTCACCGACGTATGAAACTCTTTCAAAATTTATTTTTCACGAATTTCAACAATATCAATCGATTAAACGGTGCGTTTTAAGACACATATTGAAAATGCAGACTGCTCCGATGCGTACTTTCGGAGTAATAATTTTTGAAACGGAGCAGCGATCGTTCTCGCGGCGTGCTCCGAAAATTTTCTAAGTCCCAGCGACACATTCACCGACGTATGAAACTCTTTCAAAATTTATTTTTCACGAATTTCAACAATATCAATCGATTAAACGGTGCGTTTTAAGACACATATTGAAAATGCAGACTGCTCCGATGCGTACTTTCGGAGTAATAATTTTTGAAACGGAGCAGCGATCGTTCTCGCGGCGTGCTCCGAAAATTTTCTAAGTCCCAGCGGCACATTCACCGACGTATGAAACTCTTTCAAAATTTATTTTTCACGAATTTCAACAATATCAATCGATTAAACGGTGCGTTTTAAGACACATATTGAAAATGCAGACTGCTCCGATGCGTACTTTCGGAGTAATAATTTTTGAAACGGAGCAGCGATCGTTCTCGCGGCGTGCTCCGAAAATTTTCTAAGTCCCAGCGGCACATTCACCGACGTATGAAACTCTTTCAAAATTTATTTTTCACGAATTTCAACAATATCAATCGATTAAACGGTGCGTTTTAAGACACATATTGAAAATGCAGACTGCTCCGATGCGTACTTTCGGAGTAATAATTTTTGAAACGGAGTAGCGATCGTTCTCGCGGCGTGCTCCGAAAATTTTCTAAGTCCCAGCGGCACATTCACCGACGTATGAAACTCTTTCAAAATTTATTTTTCACGAATTTCAACAATATCAATCGATTAAACGGTGCGTTTTAAGACACATATTGAAAATGCAGACTGCTCCGATGCGTACTTTCGGAGTAATAATTTTTGAAACGGAGCAGCGATCGTTCTCGCGGCGTGCTCCGAAAATTTTCTAAGTCCCAGCGACACATTCACCGACGTATGAAACTCTTTCAAAATTTATTTTTCACGAATTTCAACAATATCAATCGATTAAACGGTGCGTTTTAAGACACATATTGAAAATGCAGACTGCTCCGATGCGTACTTTCGGAGTAATAATTTTTGAAACGGAGCAGCGATCGTTCTCGCGGCGTGCTCCGAAAATTTTCTAAGTCCCAGCGGCACATTCACCGACGTATGAAACTCTTTCAAAATTTATTTTTCACGAATTTCAACAATATCAATCGATTAAACGGTGCGTTTTAAGACACATATTGAAAATGCAGACTGCTCCGATGCGTACTTTCGGAGTAATAATTTTTGAAACGGAGCAGCGATCGTTCTCGCGGCGTGCTCCGAAAATTTTCTAAGTCCCAGCGACACATTCACCGACGTATGAAACTCTTTCAAAATTTATTTTTCACGAATTTCAACAATATCAATCGATTAAACGGTGCGTTTTAAGACACATATTGAAAATGCAGACTGCTCCGATGCGTACTTTCGGAGTAATAATTTTTGAAACGGAGCAGCGATCGTTCTCGCGGCGTGCTCCGAAAATTTTCTAAGTCCCAGCGACACATTCACCGACGTATGAAACTCTTTCAAAATTTATTTTTCACGAATTTCAACAATATCAATCGATTAAACGGTGCGTTTTAAGACACATATTGAAAATGCAGACTGCTCCGATGCGTACTTTCGGAGTAATAATTTTTGAAACGGAGCAGCGATCGTTCTCGCGGCGTGCTCCGAAAATTTTCTAAGTCCCAGCGGCACATTCACCGACGTATGAAACTCTTTCAAAATTTATATTTCACGAATTTCAACAATATCAATCGATTAAACGGTGCGTTTTAAGACACATATAGAAAATACAGACAGCTCCGATGCGTACTTTCGGAGTAATAATTTTTGAAACGGAGCAGTCATCGTTCGGCAAGACAAGTTCCCAGCGGCGTATTGCTTTCGTACCAACCTCCGATTTGCACGACAAGTTGCCAGCGGCGTATTGCTTTCGTACCAACCTCCGATTTGCACGACAAGTTGCCAGCGGCGTATTGCTTTCGTACCAACCTCCGATTTGCACGACAAGTTGCCAGCGGCGTATTGCTTTCGTACCAACCTCCGAATTGCACGACAAGTTACCAGCGGCGTATTGCTTTCGTACCAACCTCCGAATTGCACGACAAGTTACCAGCGGCGTATTGCTTCGGTACCAACCTCCGAATTGCACGACAAGTTGCCAGCGGCGTATTGCTTTCGTACCAACCTCCGAATTGCACGACAAGTTGCCAGCGGCGTATTGCTTCGGTACCAACCTCCAAATTGCACGACAAGTTCCCAGCGGCGTATTGCTTTCGTACCAACCTCCGAATTGCACGACAAGTTACCAGCGGCGTATTGCTTTCGTACCAACCTCCGAATTGCACGACAAGTTACCAGCGGCGTATTGCTTCGGTACCAACCTCCGAATTGCACGACAAGTTGCCAGCGGCGTATTGCTTTCGTACCAACCTCCGAATTGCACGACAAGTTGCCAGCGGCGTATTGCTTCGGTACCAACCTCCAAATTGCACGACAAGTTCCCAGCGGCGTATTGCTTCAGTACCAACCTACGATTTGCACGACAAGTTGCCAGCGGCGTATTGCTTTCGTACCAACCTCCGATTTGCACGACAAGTTCCCAGCGGCGTATTGCTTCAGTACCAACCTCCGAATTGCACGACAAGTTCCCAGCGGCGTATTGCTTCAGTACCAACCTACGATTTGCACGACAAGTTGCCAGCGGCGTATTGCTTTCGTACCAACCTACGATTTGCACGACAAGTTGCCAGCGGCGTATTGCTTCGGTACCAACCTTCGAATTGCACGACAAGTTCCCAGCGGCGTATTGCTTGAGTAGTAACCTCCGATCTGCAAGACAAGTTGCCAGCGGCGTAT
>CAJYYI030000241.1:12500-22500 GCA_913789915.3 Sphecodes monilicornis
GTAATTCTATTGGAACTGCTGCTGCAAGTACTTTGAGTGCGTCGTTGGAGATGGTGCGGTATGCTTTAACTACTCTAAGAAGTGCGTGTCGTTGTGTTGCTGTCAGTGTTCTGATGTGATGTACGTTCAGCTTGTCGCTCCAACCGGAGGCTGCATATGTTATTGTCGGGACGAATAGTCCCTTATACAAAACGGTCATGCTTCGGTGATTTAATCCCCACTGTGTCTTAGCTATTTGTGAAAGTTTGTTAAACATATTCCTGGATTTGGTCGCGATATAGTTAACATGCGGTGTTACGTTGAATCTGGGGCCGAAGTGTACTCCAAGGTAACGGACTATGGGTTTCATTTTTATTGATTTGTCTGCTATTTTAATCAACGGGGGACGCCTAATGTCCAGAAATCCTTTAGCTAGTAACATCTCGGTTTTAGTTTCAGAGATCTGTAGTTTGTGGTGGGAGCACCAGTTTATAAGTGCTGCTATTGCTGTTTTTGCCTTTTGTTCTAATTGAAGCCTTGAGTTTCCCGATATTAGGATAGCCATGTCGTCAGCAAACGCTATGGCTTCGTGTCCTATTGACCGGAGGAGTTCGATGACTTCGTCAAATATGAGCGTCCAGAAGTTAGGTCCGAGTACAGAGCCCTGAGGGCAGCCCTTAGAGGTCTCTTTGAAAACTATTAAGTTATTGTCTTTTATGCAAACGGTCCTTTCCGAGAGGTAACTGGCTGTTAAATTGTACAGGTTCTGAGGGCAGTCTCGTGCTTTTAAATTGCTTAGAATACTGGGCCACCATACGTTGTCGAACGCGCCGGTTATATCGATCATGAGGGCTATTACATATTTGTCCGGACACTGTTCGGTAAGATTTCTCATTAAGACAATAGCATCTTCTGTTGAGCGGCTCTTTTTAAAGCCGAACTGTCGGTCTGAGGAGCTAGGGTGTTGGTGCAGAAGGGTCGATAGTCTTATGGACATAAGTTTTTCTAAAACTTTCCCTAGGATCGGCAGTAGGCAGATAGGTCGGTATGATTTCGGATCGGTTTTGTTTTTGTCATCTGCTTTTAATAGAACTCTAATATTGCCTTCTTTCCACCGACGGGGGAATATGCCTTGTTCGAGACAGCTATTGAAAAGGTGCGTGATTTCGGTGTGGAGTGCGGGCCACGAATGTTTGATTACTTCCGCCTCAATCAGGTCAAGTCCCGGTGCTTTCTTATTTTTAAGAGATTTAATAACGTTCGCGATTTCCTCGGAGGAGAACGGTGGTGTGTTCTCTGTGTCTGGTGCCGTTTTAATGTCGTTACGTAGGTCTGTTTGCCAGTGTGTTTCATTGGTCACGTTATCGTCCGGTACAAGAGAATTGAGTAGCGACCGCGTAGCTTCTTCCCACGTTAGATCTTGAGTGCCGTTAACTTTGATATTTACATGCGCTTCGGCAGCGCTGACCTTCTTTCTTATAATTTTATACGGTAAGCCCCACGGGTCCTTGTTTCCTTCGGTTGTAATGAATGAGCGCCAGCTCTGTATCTTTGATTTCTTTATGGTAGCTATGTATTTATTCCTAATGGTACGGTATTGGATTCTAAGATATTCCCGATCGGTTGCAGATCTCGACTGTTGTAGCTGGCGACGCGCGTAACGTGATTCTCTTTTGAGGATGGTCAGATTCTCGTTCCACCACGGGGCCGACTTTGGGAAGCGCGACTTCTTAGGTATTGTGGAGTTACAGGTCTCTATGATTGCATTCTCGATTTTGTCAGTGAGTGAGTTTACGTCGGGGGGACCGTTTCTATCGTCTGCAGTGAGTAGGCAGCTGCTCGTTCTCTCTAGGGATTCGCGGAATTTGTGCCACTTTGCTCTGGCAATGTTATATCGGTTTGTTAGCTGACGGGTTGTGTCTATTACCGGAGTTTCTATCTCGAACGTTATAACATTGTGATCGCTGGTCGTCCAGGCTGATTGTACATTCCATTTTGAAATTCTTCTGTAGCATGCGTTAGACGCTAGTGTGATATCGATATTGGATTTCCCGTGAATGTTGTCGAAGGTGGAATTTTCAGAGGGTTGGTTCACTACATATAAGTTATGCGAGGCAATGAAATCTTCTACGTGGATTCCCCGGTCATCCTGTTGGTCACTATGCCAGAAGTGCGATTTAGCGTTTGCGTCCACCGAGACTATTACGTTTTTGCCTTTAAATGAATTTAGAATTTCGTCGAGATGCGTGAGGTATGGTTCTATATTGTCGGAAAACTGAAAGTAGGCGCAGATGAAGTAAAATCTGTACTGTGGTGAGATTATTTCGGCACATATGAAGTGAGTGTTGCAGAACTGCTCGATCTTGAGGACAGTAAAGGTCTTATTGAAAATGGCGATTGCTGCTTTAACGTTCCCGGGTCCCGAAATTTTGGTGAAATGTTTCTTATCGGTCATAAATGTGGTTTGTAAGCCCAGACCACCGTTCCCCTTCGGGTGAGTGTAAGGCTCTTGAATGGCCAGAATATCGATTTTTCCGTCGACTGATCTATGTCTAAGCTGGTCCATGACAACACGTGAATTTTGCGCGTTAATCTGTCCGACACGGATAGCCGGGATTCTGGATGCTCGCGAGTCTCTACGCAGGAGATTTTTGGGCCTATTTTCCATAGTCTACTTTATTTAAGGATGTTTCTACGGCATTCTTGTACGCTGGACATTGCTTAGATCTCGAGGAGTGCTCATGTGGTTTTTTGGCTCTCTTACAGTTTATACACACCGGTTTTTCGTTTTTGTTAGGGCAGTTGCTAAAGTTATGTCCATCGACACCGCAGTGGCCACAAGTTTCGTTCGCTGCTCTACAATACTTAGATACATGGCCGAAGCTCTGACACTTATAGCAGCGGCTTACGGAGGTGAAGTCTCGCACATAACACGCCTGCCATCCAATGAATACGCGGCCACTAGTTAGGAAAATATCTCTTACCTCTGGGGATACTTCCACGACCCAGTTGACGGTATTCTTGGTCCTGTCGCCGGTTTTGAAGCTTAGGTTGAAGCTTTCTGAAAATTTGGTGTCCGTTAGTTTGTCCAGATTCTGTTTCCTGATAGCCGAGAGAAGTTCGTTGTCCGCCAGGTCCTTTGGAATGTCGGAGATTAACATCCGCGGTCTTCGCTTCGGAGGAAGGCCAATCTTGAGCCCTGCAGAGTTGAGCTTCTCACTTCGCATCATGCTGGTCAGATCGCTCTCAGAGGCGGCTTCTATTAGAATGCCGTTGTTGTTGATTTTCCTGACATTGCGTATTTTAAGGTTCTCTGATTGCGGCGTAACATTTGTCATAATAATTTGCTTCGTCTCTTCACTGCTCTTAATTTGACTGTTTTCTGTGGGATAAACAGTAATAATATGCCTTGGAGGCTTCTCTGCCTGTTTTTGTGCCAGTTTAAATGACATGCTGGCTTTTTGGGCGTAGGTGGGTTTCGCTGTGGCATTGCAACTCATCTGTTCGCTGATCTGGTTAAGCCTTTGGACGACCCCGCTTAACGTTTCGTCCAGGGAAACCAGTTTCTTGTCCACGGTATTAGGTTGAGATATCTTCTGCTTCAGGGACTTGTTTTCTGCGAGGAGCGCGTGGAATTGTACATAGACCGTTTGCAGTGTCTTCTTAAGGTGTTTGATGCCCTTCGAAGTGATCGAGCTGTTTGTTTCGTTGCAGAAGTTCATTAGCTCCTCTATTGCCTTGATGTCACTGACGTCATCCCCGCTTTCAGAGTTGCTATCGGCATCCATCCTTGGTCTGCGCGTTGAACTGGCGCCCGAAACGACCTCTTCTTTCCTTTTCCGTGAAGTGTCTTTAGTGACAGATGTCCACTCCATACTGCCTTGTCAACTGTCTTGTGTTTCCTCTGCGCGTATGTATCGTCCAATAGGGATACGGAGAGCTCGATCGCTCCGGCCAATGGGAGCACTTTTGGAGCGGCCAATGGCACACTCCTTGATAGGCCAATGGTAGGCCTCCACGAACGGCCAATGCGAGCGCAGAGCGTCGGTTCTCGTCGACCAATCAGAGGCCGCGACGGCCGACCGTCGCGCCACCACTCGGGAACGCCGCGCAACACAGACGCCACGCACGGAGAGGTTATATTTCGACGACACTTTTCAATCGTTCGTATTTTCAACAGTTTTTCACGGATTTTCACAATTTATATCTCAGAGTGTTCGTTTTCGCTAGCACTATACACTGGTATATAACACTTTATTCTTCCGTTGATTTAAACTACTTTTCTGTACTTTGAAATGCGGAGCACGATGCGACGCGACCAGAGCACACGGCGGCCATCTTGGAAGTCAGTAGATAGGGACAGAGGGAATCTCGTTAATCCATTCATGCGCGTCACTAATTAGATGACGAGGCATTTGGCTACCTTAAGAGAGTCATAGTTACTCCCGCCGTTTACCCGCGCTTTTTTGAATTTCTTCACGTTGACATTCAGAGCACTGGGCAGAAATCACATTGCGTCAACACCCGTGGGGGCCATCGCAATGCTTTGTTTTAATTAGACAGTCGGATTCCCCTAGTCCGTGCCAGTTCTGAGCTGAGCGTTGAATGGCGGCCGAAGAGGACGACCGTTCTAGACGGAAGCCTCGCAGCAAGGAAGATCCGCGGGAGGCCAAGGCACGGGACCGAGCTCGGATTCCCACGACAAAAAGTCGTGTTGCACCTCGCCCAGGCCCGGCACGTCAGCCAGACCCGCTTCCCGACCAAGCCCGACACGCCCCGCTCCTCAGAGCCAATCCTTATTCCGAAGTTACGGATCCAATTTGCCGACTTCCCTTACCTACATTAATCTATCGACTAGAGGCTCTTTACCTTGGAGACCTGCTGCGGATATGGGTACGAACCGGCGCGACACCTCCACGTGGCCCTCTCCTGGATTTTCAAGGTCCGAGGGGAAGATCCGGACACCGCCGCAACTGCGGTGCTCTTCGCGTTCCAAACCCTATCTCCCTGCTAGAGGTTTCCAGGGAACTCGAACGCTTATACAGAAAAGAAAACTCTCCCCGGATCTCCCGACGGCGTCTCCAGGTCATTTTGGGTTACCCCGACGAACACTCTTACGAGGGCCCGAATGGTATGCGGTTCCGCTGCCGGGTTCCGGAATAGAAACCGGATTCCCTTTCGCCCGATGGGTGTGTGTTATTCTCTAATTTAGAGACACCTCATCTACATAGGATTTCTCTTAGGGCTTAGGATCGACTGACTCGTGTGCAACGGCTGTTCACACGAAACCCTTCTCCACGTCAGTCCTCCAGGGCCTCGCTGGAGTATTTGCTACTACCACCAAGATCTGCACCGACGGCGGCTCCAGGCAGGCTCACGCCCAGACCCTTCTGCGCACACCGCCGCGACCCTCCTACTCGTCAGAGCTTCATGGAGGACGGCCGAGCGCGCGTAAACGCGCGACATCGACGCGTCCAGCCCCACTTGCCGCTGACGGCGGAGTATAGGCGCGACGCTTCAGCGCCATCCATTTTCAGGGCTAGTTGCTTCGGCAGGTGAGTTGTTACACACTCCTTAGCGGATTCCGACTTCCATGGCCACCGTCCTGCTGTCTTAAGCAACCAACGCCTTTCATGGTATCCCATAAGCGTCGACTTAGGCGCCTTAACTCTGCGTTTGGTTCATCCCACAGCGCCAGTTCTGCTTACCAAAATTGGCCCACTTGGCACTCTGATCCAAAATCTCGTGGCTTCATTGATCCAAGCAAGCCAGAGATCTCACCCATTTAAAGTTTGAGAATAGGTTGAGGTCGTTTCGGCCCCAAGGCCTCTAATCATTCGCTTTACCAGATGAGACTCGCACGCGTTCACAAAGAGGAACGAGCGAGTGCCAGCTATCCTGAGGGAAACTTCGGAGGGAACCAGCTACTAGATGGTTCGATTAGTCTTTCGCCCCTATACCCAGTTCCGACGATCGATTTGCACGTCAGAATCGCTACGGACCTCCATCAGGGTTTCCCCTGACTTCGTCCTGACCAGGCATAGTTCACCATCTTTCGGGTCCCAACGTGTACGCTCTGGGTGCGCCTCTTCTCGCAATGAGAACGAGACGCCCCGGGAGTGCGAGGCCGCATCGTGACGCGGCCCATCCTCCCTTGGTCGACGCAAGGTACGACCTTCACTTTCATTGCGCCTTTAGGTTTCAATGTCCCAATGACTCGCGCACATGTTAGACTCCTTGGTCCGTGTTTCAAGACGGGTCCTGAGAGTACCCAAAGCAGTAGCGTCGCTGACCGGTAATTCAAAGCTTGGCCAGTCCGAGGACACCGCCTGCTAACAGCTGGTTAGGCCCGGAGCCGGCACCAGGTCCGTGCCTCCGGGTAGAAAACCGAGCTTGCGGCGGGCCTGACGCACAAACATTCGAGAATGGATTGGTTGCGGCCCGATACCGTCAGAGTACCGTCACGCAGCCGGCCAGGCGAGACCGAGCGTCTGCCGTGTGCGCGCGATGGCGACACGACAGTCAACAAACTCGGGCCGTAGACCGACACGCAACGGGTCGCGACGTTCTACTAAGGGAGAAGTGCACGACTACGTAGCCGGAACATTTGCCGAAGGTGGTGTACCCTCGCACTGGTAACCACGAAGGCACCATTGCGGGCTATCTGCGCACCAACGGAAGCCAGCCTCGTCGACGATGAATCTCCCCATTCGATCTTTTGGGTTTCTCAGGTTTACCCCTGAACGGTTTCACGTACTCTTGAACTCTCTCTTCAAAGTTCTTTTCAACTTTCCCTCACGGTACTTGTTCGCTATCGGTCTCGTGGTCATATTTAGCCTTAGATGGAGTTTACCACCCACTTAGGGCTGCACTCTCAAGCAACCCGACTCTAAGGAGAGGTCCTCCCGAAACGCGTACCGGTCGCTACGGGCCTGGCACCCTCTACGGGTAAATGGCCCCATTCAAGATGGACTTGGACGCGGTTCGACGTCACGGGATAAACTGACCCTCCTGAACACTACATTTCCCAACGGCGGAACCGCGGGATTCAGTGCTGGGCTAATTCCTGTTCGCTCGCAGCTACTAAGGAAATCCTTGTTAGTTTCTTTTCCTCCGCTTAGTAATATGCTTAAATTCAGCGGGTAATCTCGCCTACTCTGAGGTCGTCAAACGTGAAAAAAAAATAATTTTTTTTTCTTTCTTGTATTACACCCCGAAAGCGTTAAAACAAAAAAAAAGAGTTCGTCGCTCGAGAGCGTACAGAGGAGCACAAAAAAAAAAAAATGAAAACAAAACTTCTCTCTCGACGAAGCTTCGAAAAGAACACCAATTCGATAATAATATCAAGATTTTGCCTTATGCGCCTCGCCAAACTTCGCGCGTGTGGCGTGTGTCGTCTGTCTCTCTCTGTCTATAAAATTCAATTTCTTCATTTCGTCGTCGAACGGAAACTCTCGCTGGACGATCCTCTCTCGGATCGCGCGGTCTCGCGTACGACAATGAAGAATAAAAGACATTAAGGATAACGACACAACGTTACACACACGCTCGTGTATGGGGCGACCGACAAAAACGGGTCTTTTCTGTTACCTTCGGCCGAGCATGTTTCGGAGAGATATTTGTGTGAATGACAACAACGAAGTTCGAAAGCCACTCCATAGAGGAGTTGTGTATATCGGTAACCCGGTGGGTGTTCTCTCTATTATTTTACACACAGACACGCACGGGGGTACAGAAACGCTGCGTCGCGATATTATCCGATCAAACACGAAAATGAAAAAGAGAGAGAAAGAGACACGCGAGAGGTCTTGGAATATCTTGGTCGTCATTCAATTCAAACGAACGTGGCGATGGCGAGAGAAACACAACTCTTGTCGTGGATCGGCGAGGACACGCGACGAGACGGGGAGATATTATTTATCTCCACCCGATACAAGTACGCGTGCGCATCCCGCACAATGCCAACAACATTTTGGCTGTTGTCTCTCTACGTTTGTCCATCGATCGTCAAAGCGTTCGTAGAACGAGAAACCTCATCTCTCTCTCGCGAAGAACTCTCTTCTTCTCTCGTCTCTTTCAAGATCAATTTTGTGTTTGTCGGAAGTCGCTAGCAACGACGACCCTCCGCGTCGACGCGTGTTTTTACTTAGAGGCACATCTCCACGCGCAGGCGTACGTCAATATCTCTCTCCCTGGGGCTTACGTTGTGCGTGCAAACACATATTAATATCTCCTCTCTTTCATTTTGTATTTGTGTCCATTCTCTCTGTAGTCGTCTCTCTGTGTGTCGACTCTTTTTATGTATTGTATAACCTTTCGGATATGAATACGCATCATTTCAGGCGACGTCGGGAGCGCGTATAACGTTCGAGAGCGCGAAACGCTTCTTCCGCGAATGCGAGCCGTTCCACGCGGAGAGAGAGATTTCGATCTGTCGCGCACGGAGCGGTGTTCGCGGGCGGTCGTGTTTATACATGAATAAACACGACTCGCGACGCCGAAAACACTCACGCAAGTCCGTGTGATACACGTCAGATATACCCATCGTCTTCGTCTCCGGAAACAGTACAACGCAATGCGAAATTGGCAATTTTCACACAGAACCGCGTCAAACGCCGACGATACGCCCATCCATCGCTCGTACGTATATATAGCATCTTCTTCGCAACCCGACTCAGAAACGCTCTTTGCGCCCTCCACACAATTTTTCTTATAATATACCAATTGTGTCTCTTGGAGAGGTAAGCGACGGCGGGGACTTAGAAGAGCAACGCAAGCAGTATTTGGTTACGTAAACGACCCTCAGCCAGGCGTGGTCCAGGAATTGTATCCGTGGACCGCAATGTGCGTTCGAAATGTCGATGTTCATGTGTCCTGCAGTTCACACGTTGACGCGCAATTAGCTGCGTTCTTCATCGACCCACGAGCCAAGTGATCCACCGTTCAGGGTAATCGTATATAATTTGATTGATCATCAATCGTATATATGTGTATGTCTCTTGTTCTGCGGTTCGTAAGAACGCCGATACCTGAAAACTCCAACCAGCGCGCGAAGGAGATTCAGGCGTCGTTTTTTTTTTAAAAAAAAAAAAAAACGACACGAACGTCCCGTTAAGACGGAAACCGTCAGAGTACGGTCGAGAGAGAGCACAACGCTCGTCTCGCGTATCTGACGGCCGGGCGAATAGTACATTGAAAAGCCTTAAAATGGAAAACACAGAGAGGGGAAATCTGAAAACGACGGGGTCTTTTCGTAGAGACAACCCGATACATGGATCCAGACGATTCCTCCTCTCCATACACACACTCTCTCCTCTTTTTTGTCGAGAACGATTTCGATAAGTTAGGTCTGGGTTAGATGAGGGGAGAGGGGACTCACGGCCGGCTCTGGCCGTGCGCGGTCGTTCGTCCCAATACTCGTGACCGCGGTACGCGGCAGAGACGGGTGTCGGACTCGCGACGCACGGCTTTAAAAGCGAGCTTCACAGCCGGTCCTCCTACTCCTCCTCCTCCTCCTCCTACTACTTTCGAAATAAAGTTTCTCAAGAGTTGCGTCGTGTGCTGCGCTTTGGAGAGAGTTTGCGAACCATATTATTCGATACTAACGGACTTCACAGCCGGCTCTGCTGGCCGTGCGCGGTCGTTCGTCCCAATACTCGTGCCGCAGTACGCGGCAGAGACGGGTGTCGGACTCGCGACGCACAGCTTTAAAAGCGAGCTTCGCAGCCGGTCCTCTCGAAACAAATTCTCTTTTCTCTCTCTCCCTTTGCACTCTCTCTTTGCGCGTTGTTGAACGCGATCGATACAAACGGACTTCACAGCCGGCTCTGGCCGTGCGCGGTCGTTCGTCCCAATACTCGTGGCCGCGGTACGCGGGCAGAGACGGGTGTCGGACTCGCGACGCACGGCTTTAAAAGCGAGCTTCGCAGCCGGTCCTCTCGAATTTCGTGTCACAACGAACGCGCATTGCGGCGACGTTTAGTGCTCTTGGTTATACGCGAACTCCGATATACATAGAGAG
>CAJYYI030000241.1:27500-33840 GCA_913789915.3 Sphecodes monilicornis
TACACAACTTTTCATTATATATCACGGTACTCCGAAAATTTTTTAGCTCTCACGGTCAAGAGTAAACTTTTTTAATAATGTTCTTAAACGATTTTTAATGTTAGATCATTGTAACAATTGGCGTTTTAACAACAAATATCGTATTAAAAATTCGTTCTGAAGCATATTAACAAAAATAATTGCAAATAATGGCCGAGCGTACTACTCGGAGCGGTGCGCTCCGAAAATTTTCTAAGTCCCGCGGCACATTCATCGACGTATGAAACTCTTTCAAAATTTATTTTTCACGAACTTCAACAATATCAATCGATTAAACGGTGCGTTTTAAGACACATATTGAAAATGCAGACTGCTCCGATGCGTACTTTCGGAGTAATAATTTTTGAAACGGAGCAGCGATCGTTCTCGCGGCGTGCTCCGAAAATTTTCTAAGTCCCAGCGGCACATTCACCGACGTATGAAACTCTTTCAAAATTTATTTTTCACGAATTTCAACAATATCAATCGATTAAACGGTGCGTTTTAAGACACATATTGAAAATGCAGACTGCTCCGATGCGTACTTTCGGAGTAATAATTTTTGAAACGGAGCAGCGATCGTTCTCGCGGCGTGCTCCGAAAATTTTCTAAGTCCCAGCGGCACATTCACCGACGTATGAAACTCTTTCAAAATTTATTTTTCACGAATTTCAACAATATCAATCGATTAAACGGTGCGTTTTAAGACACATATTTGAAAATGCAGACTGCTCCGATGCGTACTTTCGGAGTAATAATTTTTGAAACGGAGCAGCGTCGTTCTCGCGGCGTGCTCCGAAAATTTTCTAAGTCCCAGCGGCACATTCACCGACGTATGAAACTCTTTCAAAATTTATTTTTCACGAATTTCAACAATATCAATCGATTAAACGGTGCGTTTTAAGACACATATTGAAAATGCAGACTGCTCCGATGCGTACTTTCGGAGTAATAATTTTTGAAACGGAGCAGCGATCGTTCTCGCGGCGTGCTCCGAAAATTTTCTAAGTCCCAGCGACACATTCACCGACGTATGAAACTCTTTCAAAATTTATTTTTCACGAATTTCAACAATATCAATCGATATAAACGGTGCGTTTTAAGACACATATTGAAAATGCAGACTGCTCCGATGCGTACTTTCGGAGTAATAAATTTTTGAAACGGAGCAGCGATCGTTCTCGCGGCGTGCTCCGAAAATTTTCTAAGTCCCAGCGGCACATTCACCGACGTATGAAACTCTTTCAAAATTTATTTTTCACGAATTTCAACAATATCAATCGATTAAACGGTGCGTTTTAAGACACATATTGAAAATGCAGACTGCTCCGATGCGTACTTTCGGAGTAATAATTTTTGAAACGGAGCAGCGATCGTTCTCGCGGCGTGCTCCGAAAATTTTCTAAGTCCCAGCGACACATTCACCGACGTATGAAACTCTTTCAAAATTTATTTTTCACGAATTTCAACAATATCAATCGATTAAACGGTGCGTTTTAAGACACATATTGAAAATGCAGACTGCTCCGATGCGTACTTTCGGAGTAATAATTTTTGAAACGGAGCAGCGATCGTTCTCGCGGCGTGCTCCGAAATTTTCTAAGTCCCAGCGACACATTCACCGACGTATGAAACCTCTTTCAAAATTTATTTTTCACGAATTTCAACAATATCAATCGATTAAACGGTGCGTTTTAAGACACATATTGAAAATGCAGACTGCTCCGATGCGTACTTTCGGAGTAATAATTTTTGAAACGGAGCAGCGATCGTTCTCGCGGCGTGCTCCGAAAATTTTCTAAGTCCTCAGCGGCACATTCACCGACGTATGAAACTCTTTCAAAATTTATTTTTCACGAATTTCAACAATATCAATCGATTAAACGGTGCGTTTTAAGACACATATTGAAAATGCAGACTGCTCCGATGCGTACTTTCGGAGTAATAATTTTTGAAACGGAGCAGCGATCGTTCTCGCGGCGTGCTCCGAAAATTTTCTAAGTCCCAGCGACACATTCACCGACGTATGAAACTCTTTCAAAATTTATTTTTCACGAATTTCAACAATATCAATCGATTTAAACGGTGCGTTTTAAGACACATATTGAAAATGCAGACTGCTCCGATGCGTACTTTCGGAGTAATAATTTTTGAAACGGAGCAGCGATCGTTCTCGCGGCGTGCTCCGAAAATTTTCTAAGTCCCAGCGGCACATTCCACCGACGTAATGAAACTCTTTCAAAATTTATTTTTCACGAATTTCAACAATATCAATCGATTAAACGGTGCGTTTTAAGACACATATTGAAAATGCAGACTGCTCCGATGCGTACTTTCGGAGTAATAATTTTTGAAACGGAGCAGCGATCGTTCTCGCGGCGTGCTCCGAAAATTTTCTAAGTCCCAGCGACACATTCACCGACGTATGAAACTCTTTCAAAATTTATTTTTCACGAATTTCAACAATATCAATCGATTAAACGGTGCGTTTTAAGACACATATTGAAAATGCAGACTGCTCCGATGCGTACTTTCGGAGTAATAATTTTTGAAACGGAGCAGCGATCGTTCTCGCGGCGTGCTCCGAAAATTTTCTAAGTCCCAGCGGCACATTCACCGACGTATGAAACTCTTTCAAAATTTATTTTTCACGAATTTCAACAATATCAATCGATTAAACGGTGCGTTTTAAGACACATATTGAAAAATGCAGACTGATCGATGCGTACTTTCGGAGTAATAATTTTTGAAACGGAGCAGCGATCGTTCTCGCGGCGTGCTCCGAAAATTTTCTAAGTCCCAGCGGCACATTCACCGACGTATGAAACTCTTTCAAAATTTATTTTTCACGAATTTCAACAATATCAATCGATTAAACGGTGCGTTTTAAGACACATATTGAAAATGCAGACTGCTCCGATGCGTACTTTCGGAGTAATAATTTTTGAAACGGAGCAGCGATCGTTCTCGCGGCGTGCTCCGAAAATTTTCTAAGTCCCAGCGACACATTCACCGACGTATGAAACTCTTTCAAATTTATTTTTCACGAATTTCAACAATATCAATCGATTTTAACGGTGCGTTTTAAGACACATATTGAAAATGCAGACTGCTCCGATGCGTACTTTCGGAGTAATAATTTTTGAAACGGAGCAGCGATCGTTCTCGCGGCGTGCTCCGAAAATTTTCTAAGTCCCAGCGGCACATTCCACCGACGTATGAAACTCTTTCAAAATTTATTTTTCACGAATTTCAACAATATCAATCGATTAAACGGTGCGTTTTAAGACACATATTGAAAATGCAGACTGCTCCGATGCGTACTTTCGGAGTAATAATTTTTGAAACGGAGCAGCGATCGTTCTCGCGGCGTGCTCCGAAAATTTTCTAAGTCCCAGCGGCACATTCACCGACGTATGAAACTCTTTCAAAAATTTATTTTTCACGAATTTCAACAATATCAATCGATTAAACGGTGCGTTTTTAAGACACATATTGAAAATGCAGACTGCTCCGATGCGTACTTTCGGAGTAATAATTTTTGAAACGGAGCAGCGATCGTTCTCGCGGCGTGCTCCGAAAATTTTCTAAGTCCCAGCGGCACATTCACCGACGTATGAAACTCTTTCAAAATTTATTTTTCACGATTTTCAACAATATCAATCGATTAAACGGTGCGTTTTAAGACACATATTGAAAATGCAGACTGCTCCGATGCGTACTTTCGGAGTAATAATTTTTGAAACGGAGCAGCGATCGTTCTCGCGGCGTGCTCCGAAAATTTTCTAAGTCCCAGCGACACATTCACCGACGTATGAAACTCTTTCAAAATTTATTTTTCACGAATTTCAACAATATCAATCGATTAAACGGTGCGTTTTAAGACACATATTGAAAATGCAGACTGCTCCGATGCGTACTTTCGGAGTAATAATTTTTGAAACGGAGCAGCGATCGTTCTCGCGGCGTGCTCCGAAAATTTTCTAGTCCCAGCGGCACATTCACCGACGTATGAAACTCTTTCAAAATTTATTTTTCACGAATTTCAACAATATCAATCGATTAAACGGTGCGTTTTAAGACACATATTGAAAATGCAGACTGCTCCGATGCGTACTTTCGGGAGTAATAATTTTTGAAACGGAGCAGCGATCGTTCTCGCGGCGTGCTCCGAAAATTTTCTAAGTACCCAGCGACACATTCACCGACGTATGAAACTCTTTCAAAATTTATTTTTCACGAATTTCAACAATATCAATCGATTAAACGGTGCGTTTTAAGACACATATTGAAAATGCAGACTGCTCCGATGCGTACTTTCGGAGTAATAATTTTTGAAACGGAGCAGCGATCGTTCTCGCGGCGTGCTCCGAAAATTTTCTAAGTCCCAGCGACACATTCACCGACGTATGAAACTCTTTCAAATTTATTTTTCACGAATTTCACAATATCAATCGATTAAACGGTGCGTTTTAAGACACATATTGAAAATTGCAGACTGCTCCGATGCGTACTTTCCGGAGTAATAATTTTTGAAACGGAGCAGCGATCGTTCTCGCGGCGTGCTCCGAAAATTTTCTAAGTCCCAGCGGCACATTCACCGACGTATGAAACTCTTTCAAAATTTTATATTTCACGAATTTCAACAATATCAATCGATTAAACGGTGCGTTTTAAGACACATATAGAAAATACAGACAGCTCCGATGCGTACTTTCGGAGTAATAATTTTTGAAACGGAGCAGTCATCGTTCGGCAAGACAAGTTCCCAGCGGCGTATTGCTTTCGTACCAACCTCCGATTTGCACGACAAGTTGCCAGCGGCGTATGGCTTTCGTACCAACCTCCGATTTGCACGACAAGTTGCCAGCGGCGTATTGCTTTCGTACCAACCTCCGATTTGCACGACAAGTTGCCAGCGGCGTATTGCTTTCGTACCAACCTCCGAATTGGCACGACAAGTTACCAGCGGCGTATTGCTTTCGTACCAACCTCCGAATTGCACGACAAGTTACCTGCGGCGTATTGCTTCGGTACCAACCTCCGAATTGCACGACAAGTTGCCAGCGGCGTATTGCTTTCGTACCAACCTCCGAATTGCACGACAAGTTGCCAGCGGCGTATTGCTTCGGTACCAACCTCCAAATTGCACGACAAGTTCCCAGCGGCGTATTGCTTTCGTACCAACTCCGAATTGCACGACAAGTTACCAGCGGCGGTATTGCTTTCGTACCAACCTCCGAATTGCACGACAAGTTACCAGCGGCGTATTGCTTCGGTACCAACCTCCGAATTGCACGACAAGTTGCCAGCGGCGTATTGCTTTCGTACCAACCTCCGAATTGCACGACAAGTTGCCAGCGGCGTATTGCTTCGGTACCAACCTCCAAATTGCACGACAAGTTCCCAGCGGCGTATTGCTTCAGTACAAACCTACGATTTGCACGACAAGTTGCCAGCGGCGTATTGCTTTCGTACCAACCTCCGATTTGCACGACAAGTTCCCAGCGGCGTATTGCTTCAGTACCAACCTCCGAATTGCACGACAAGTTCCCAGCGGCGTATTGCTTCAGTACCAACCTACGATTTGCACGACAAGTTGCCAGCGGCGTATTGCTTTCGTACCAACCTACGATTTGCACGACAAGTTGCCAGCGGCGTATTGCTTCGGTACCAACCTTCGAATTGCACGACAAGTTCCCAGCGGCGTATTGCTTGAGTAGTAACCTCCGATCTGCAGACAAGTTGCCAGCGGCGTATTGCTTTCGTACCAACCTCCGATTTGCACGACAAGTTTCCCAGCGGCGTATTGCTTCAGTACCAACCTCCGAATTGCACGACAAGTTACCAGCGGCGTATTGCTTCGGTACCAACCCTCCGAATTGCACGACAAGTTGCCAGCGGCGTATTGCTTTCGTACCAACCTCCGAATTGCACGACAAGTTGCCAGCGGCGTATTGCTTCGGTACCAACCTCCAAATTGCACGACAAGTTCCCCAGCGGCGTATTGCTTCAGTACCAACCTACGATTTGCACGACAAGTTGCCAGCGGCGGTATTGCTTTCGTACCAACCTACGATTTGCACGACAAGTTGCCAGCGGCGTATTGCTTCGGTACCAACCTTCGAATTGCACGACAAGTTCCCAGCGGCGTATTGCTTGAGTAGTAACCTCCGATCTGCAAGACAAGTTGCCAGCGGCGTATTGCTTTCGTACCAACCTCCGATTTGCACGACAAGTTCCCAGCGGCGTATTGCTTTCAGTACCAACCTCCGAATTGCACGACAAGTTCCCAGCGGCCGTATTGCTTCAGTACCAACCT
>CAJYYI030000242.1:0-28511 GCA_913789915.3 Sphecodes monilicornis
TGTATTCTAGTATATTCTAGTATATTCTGGTATATTCTAGTATATTCTAGTATATTCTGGTATATTCTAGTATATTCGAGTATATTCTAGTATATTCTGGTATATTCTAGTATATTCTAGTATATTCTGGTATATTCTAGTATATTCGAGTATTTTCTAGTATATTCTACTATATTCTAGTATGTTCAAGTATATTCTAGTATATTCTATTCCATTCTAGTATATTCTGGTATATTCTTGTATATTCTAGTATATTCTAGTATATCCTAGTATATTCTGGTATATTCGAGTATATTCTAGTATTTTCAAGTATATTCTAGTATATTCTAGTCTATTCTAATATATTCTAGTCTATTCTAATGTATTCTAGTATATTCTGGAATATTCTAGTATATTCTAGTATATTCTAGTATATCCAAGTATATTCTAGTATATTCTAGTATATCCAAGTATATTCTAGTATATTCTAGCATATTCTTGTATATTCTAGTATATTCCAGTATATTCTAACATATTCTAGTATATTCGGGTATATTCTAGTATATTCTAGTATATTCTAGTATATTCGAGTATATTCTAGTATATTCTAGTATATTCAAGTATATTCTAGTATATTCTAGTCTATTCTAATATATTCTAGTCTATTCTAGTATATTCTAGTATATTCTGGAATATTCTAGTATATTCTAGTATATTCTAGTATATCCAAGTATATTCTAGTATATTCTAGCATATTCTTGTATATTCTAGTATATTAAAGTATATTCTACCATATTCTAGTATATTCGGGTATATTCTAGTATATTCAAGTATATCCTAGTATATTCTGGTCTATTCGAGTATATTCTAGTATATTCAAGTATATTCTAGTATATTCTAGTCTATTCTAATATATTCTAGTCTATTCTAGTATATTCTAGTATATTCTGGAATATTCTAGTATATTCTAGTATATTCTAGTATATCCAAGTATATTCTAGTATATTCTAGTATATCCAAGTATATTCTAGTATATTCTAGCATATTCTTGTATATTCTAGTATATTAAAGTATATTCTACCATATTCTAGTATATTCGGGTATATTCTAGTATATTCTAGTATATCCAAGTATATTCTAGTATATTCTAGCATAATCTAGTATATTCTAGTATATTGCAGTATATTCTTGTATATTCTAGTATATTAAAGTATATTCTACCATATTCTAGTATATTCGGGTATATTCTAGTATATTCTAGTATATTCAAGTATATTCAAGTATATTCTAGCATATTCTAGCATATTCTAGTATATTCGAGTATATTCTAGTATATTCTAGTATATCCAAGTATATTCTAGTATATTCTGGTATATTCTAGTATATCCGAGTATATTCTAGTATATTCTAGTGTATTCTGGTATATTCTAGTGTATTCTGGTATATTCTAGTGTAGTTTAGTATATTCTAGTATATTCTGGTATATTCTAGTATATTCTAGTATATTCTATTCCATTCTAGTATATTCTAGTATATTCTGGCATATTCTAGTATATTCTAGTATATTCTGGTATATTCTAGTATATTCTATTCCATTCTAGTATATTCTAGTATATTCTATTCCATTCTAGTATATTCTGGTATATTCTAGTATATTCTAGTATATCCTAGTATATTCTGGTATATTCGAGTATATTCTAGTATATTCAAGTATATTCTAGTATATTCTAGTCTATTCTAGTGTATTCTGGTATATTCTAGTATATTTTAGTATTTTCTAGTATATTCTGGTATATTCTAGTATATTCTAGCATATTCTAGTATATTCTAGTATATTCTAGTGTATTCTGGTATATTCTAGCATATTCTAGTATATTCTAGTATATTCTAGAATATTCTAGTATATCCAAGTATATTCTAGTATATTCTAGCATATTCTAGTATATTCTGGTATATTCGAGTATATTCTAGTATATTCTAGTATATTCTAGTATATTCTAGTATATTCTAGTATATTCTGGTATATTCTAGTGTATTCTGGTATATTCTAGTGTAGTTTAGTATATTCTAGTATATTCTGGTATATTCTAGTATATTCTAGTGTATTCTAGTATATTCAAGTATATTCTAGTATATTCTAGCATATTCTAGCATATTCGAGTATATTCTAGTATATTCTAGTATATCCAAGTATATTCTAGTATATTCTAGCATATTCTAGTATATTCTAGTATATTGCAGTATATTCTACCATATTCTAGTATATTCTGGTATATTCTAGTATATCCGAGTATATTCTAGTATATTCTAGTATATTCAAGTATATTCTAGTATATTCTAGTATATTCTAGTCTATTCTAGTATATTCTCATATATTCTAGTATATTCTGGTATATTCTAGTATATTCTAGTATATCCTAGTATATTCTGGTATATTCGAGTATATTCTAGCATATTCAAGTATATTCTAGTATATTCTAGTATATTCCAGTATATTCTAGTATATTCTACTATATTCTAGTATGTTCAAGTATATTCTAGTATATTCTATTCCATTCTAGTATATTCTGGTATACTCTTGTATATTCTAGTATATCCTAGTATATTCTGGTATATTCGAGTATATTCTAGTATATTCAAGTATATTCTAGTATATTCTAGTCTATTCTAGTATATTCTAGTCTATTCTAGTATATTCTAGTATATTCTGGTATATTCTAGTATATTCTAGTATATTCTGGTATATTCTAGTATATTCGAGTATATTCTAGTATATTCTGGTATATTCTAGTATATTCTAGTATATTCTGGTATATTCTAGTATATTCGAGTATTTTCTAGTATATTCTACTATATTCTAGTATGTTCAAGTATATTCTAGTATATTCTATTCCATTCTAGTATATTCTGGTATATTCTTGTATATTCTAGTATATTCTAGTATATCCTAGTATATTCTGGTATATTCGAGTATATTCTAGTATTTTCAAGTATATTCTAGTATATTCTAGTCTATTCTAATATATTCTAGTCTATTCTAATGTATTCTAGTATATTCTGGAATATTCTAGTATATTCTAGTATATTCTAGTATATCCAAGTATATTCTAGTATATTCTAGTATATCCAAGTATATTCTAGTATATTCTAGCATATTCTTGTATATTCTAGTATATTCCAGTATATTCTAACATATTCTAGTATATTCCGGTATATTCTAGTATATTCTAGCATATTCTTGTATATTCTAGTATATTCCAGTATATTCTAACATATTCTAGTATATTCGGGTATATTCTAGTATATTCAAGTATATCCTAGTATATTCTGGTCTATTCGAGTATATTCTAGTATATTCAAGTATATTCTAGTATATTCTAGTCTATTCTAATATATTCTAGTCTATTCTAGTATATTCTAGTATATTCTGGAATATTCTAGTATATTCTAGTATATTCTAGTATATCCAAGTATATTCTAGTATATTCTAGTATATCCAAGTATATTCTAGTATATTCTAGCATATTCTTGTATATTCTAGTATATTAAAGTATATTCTACCATATTCTAGTATATTCGGGTATATTCTAGTATATTCTAGTATATCCAAGTATATTCTAGTATATTCTAGCATATTCTAGTATATTCTAGTATATTGCAGTATATTCTTGTATATTCTAGTATATTAAAGTATATTCTACCATATTCTAGTATATTCGGGTATATTGTAGTATATTCTAGTATATTCAAGTATATTCAAGTATATTCTAGCATATTCTAGCATATTCTAGTATATTCGAGTATATTCTAGTATATTCTAGTATATCCAAGTATATTCTAGTATATTCTGGTATATTCTAGTATATCCGAGTATATTCTAGTATATTCTAGTGTATTCTGGTATATTCTAGTGTATTCTGGTATATTCTAGTGTAGTTTAGTATATTCTAGTATATTCTGGTATATTCTAGTATATTCTAGTATATTCTATTCCATTCTAGTATATTCTAGTATATTCTGGCATATTCTAGTATATTCTAGTATATTCTGGTATATTCTAGTATATTCTATTCCATTCTAGTATATTCTAGTATATTCTATTCCATTCTAGTATATTCTGGTATATTCTTGTATATTCTAGTATATCCTAGTATATTCTGGTATATTCGAGTATATTCTAGTATATTCAAGTATATTCTAGTATATTCTTGTCTATTCTAGTGTATTCTGGTATATTCTAGTATATTTTAGTATTTTCTAGTATATTCTGGTATATTCTAGTATATTCTAGCATATTCTAGTATATTCTAGTATATTCTAGTGTATTCTGGTATATTCTAGCATATTCTAGTATATTCTAGTATATTCTAGAATATTCTAGTATATCCAAGTATATTCTAGTATATTCTAGCATATTCTAGTATATTCTGGTATATTCGAGTATATTCTAGTGTATTCTAGTATATTCTAGTATATTCTAGTATATTCTAGTATATTCTGGTATATTCTAGTGTATTCTGGTATATTCTAGTGTAGTTTAGTATATTCTAGTATATTCTGGTATATTCTAGTATATTCTAGTGTATTCTAGTATATTCAAGTATATTCTAGTATATTCTAGCATATTCTAGCATATTCGAGTATATTCTAGTATATTCTAGTATATCCAAGTATATTCTAGTATATTCTAGCATATTCTAGTATATTCTAGTATATTGCAGTATATTCTACCATATTCTAGTATATTCTGGTATATTCTAGTATATCCGAGTATATTCTAGTATATTCTAGTATATTCAAGTATATTCTAGTATATTCTAGTATATTCTAGTCTATTCTAGTATATTCTCATATATTCTAGTATATTCTGGAATATTCTAGTATATCCGGGTATATTCTAGTATATTCGAGTATATTCTGGTATATTATAGTATATTATAATATATTTTAGCATATTCTAGTATATTCTAGTATATTCTAGTATGTTCTAGTGTATTCTAGTATATTCAAGCATATTCTAGTATATTCTAGCATATTCTAGTATATTCTAGTATATTCTAGCATATTCTAGTATATTCTAGTATATTCTGGTATATTCTAGTATATTCGAGTATATTCTAGTATATTCTAGTATATTCAAGTATATTCTAGTATATTCTAGCATAGTCTAGTATATTCTAGTGTATTCTAGTATATTCTAGTTTCTTCGAGTATATTCTAGTATATTCTAGTATATCCAAGTATATTCTAGTATATTCTAGCATATTCTAGTATATTCTAGTATATTCTAGTATATTCCAGTATATTCTACCATATTCTAGTCTATTCTGGTATATTCAAGTATATCCGAGTATATTCTAGTATATTCTAAAATATTCAAGTATATTCTAGTATATTCTAGTATATTCTAGAGTATTCTAGTATATTCTAGTATATTCTAGTATATTCTAGCATATTCCAGTATATTCTAGTACATTCTGGTATATTCTAGTATATTCGAGTATATTCTAGTATATTCTAGTATATCCACGTATATTCTAGTATATTCTAGTATATTCTAGTGTATTCTAGTATATCCAAGTATATTCTAGTATATTCTAGCATATTCTAGTATATTCTAGTATATTGCAGTTTATTCTACCACATTCTAGTATATTCTAGTATATTCTAGTGTATTCTGGTATATTCTAGTGTATTCTGGTATATTCTAGTGTATTCTGGTATATTCTAGTGTAGTTTAGTATATTCTAGTATATTCTGGTATATTCTAGTATATTCTAGTATATTCTGGTATATTCTGGTATATTCTAGTATATTCGATTATATTCTAGTATATTCTAGTATATCCAAGTATATTCTAGTATATTCTAGCATATTCTAGTATATTCTAGTATATTCTAGTGTATTCTGGTATATTCTAGTGTATTCTGGTATATTCTAGTGTATTCTGGTATATTCTAGTGTAGTTTAGTATATTCTAGTATATTCTGGTATATTCTAGTATATTCTAGTATATTCTGGTATATTCTGGTATATTCTACTATATTCTAGTATATTCTGGTATATTCTGGTATATTCTAGTATATTCGAGTATATTCTAGTATATTCTAGTATATCCAAGTATATTCTAGTATATTCTAGCATATTCTAGTATATTCTAGTATATTCCAGTATATTCTACCATATTCTAGTATATTCTGGTATATTATAGTATATTCTAGTATATTCTGGTATATTCTAGTATATTCTAGTATATTCTGGTATATTCTCGTATATTCGAGTATATTCTAGTATGTTCTAGTATATTCTAGTATATTCAAGTATATTCTAGTATATTCTATTCCATTCTAGTATATTCTAGTATAAACTTGTATATTCTAGCATATTCTAGTGTATTCTGGTATATTCTAGTATATTCGAGTATATTCTAGTATATTCTACTATATTCTAGTATATTCAAGTATATTCTAGTATATTCTATTCCATTCTAGTATATTCTAGTATATTCTGGTATATTCTAGTATATTCTAGTATATCCTAGTATATTCTGGTCTATTCGAGTATATTGTAGTATATTCAGGTATATTCTAGTATATTCTAGTCTATTCTAATATATTCTAGTCTATTCTAGTATATTCTATTATATTCTGGAATATTCTAGTATATTCTAGTATATTCTAGTATATCCAAGTATATTCTAGTATATTCTAGCATATTCTAGTATATTCTAGTATATTGCAGTATGTTCTACCATATTCTAGTATATTCTGGTATATTCTAGTATATCCGAGTATATTCTAGTATATTCTAGTGTATTCTGGTATATTCTAGTGTATTCTGGTATATTCTAGTATATTCTAGTATATTCTGGTATATTCTAGTATATTCTAGTATATTCTGGTATATTCTAGTATATTCGAGTATATTCTAGTATATTCTACTATATTCTAGTATGTTCAAGTATATTCTAGTATATTCTATTCCATTCTAGTATATTCTGGTATATTCTGGTATATTCTAGTATATCCTAGTATATTCTGGTATATTCGAGTATATTCTAGTATATTCAAGTATATTCTAGTATATTCTGGTATATTCTAGTCTATTCTAGTATATTCTAGTATATTCTAGTATATTCTGGAATATTCTAGTATATTCTAGTATATTCAAGTATATTCTAGTATATTCTATTCCATTCTAGTATATTCTAGTATATTCTTTTATATTCTAGTATATTCTAGTATATCCTAGTATGTTCTGGTATATTCGAGTATATTCTAGTGTATTCTAGTATATTCTAGTATATTCTAGTATATACTAGTATATTCTGGTATATTCTAGCATATTCTAGTGTATTCTAGTATATTCTAGTATATTCAAGTATATTCTAGTATATTCTAGTATATTCTAGTGTATTCTAGTATATTCAAGTATATTCTAGCATATTCTAGCATATTCTAGCATATTCGAGTATATTCTAGTATATTCTAGTATATCCAAGTATATTCTAGTATATTCTAGCATATTCTAGTATATTCTAGTATATTGCAGTATATTCTACCATATTATAGTATATTCTGGTATATTCTAGTATATCCGAGTATATTCTAGTATATTCTAGTATATTCTAGTATATTCAAGTATATTCTAGTATATTCTAGTATATTCTAGTCTATTCTAGTATATTCTCATATATTCTAGTATATTCTGGTATATTCTAGTATATCCGGTATATTCTAGTATATTCGAGTATATTCTGGTATATTACAGTATATTCTACCATATTCTAGTATATTCTGGTATATTCTAGTATATCCGAGTATATTCTAGTATGTTCTAGTATATTCTAGTATATTCAAGTATATTCTAGTATATTCTATTCCATTCTAGTATATTCTAGTATAAACTGGTATATTCTAGCGTATTCTAGTGTATTCTAGTATATTATAGTATATTCTAGTATATTCTAGCATATTATAGTATATTCTAGTATATTCTAGTATATACTAGTATATTCTAGTATATTCTAGTATATTCTAGTATATTCAAGTATATTCTAGCATATTCTAGCCTATTCGAGTATATTCCAGTATATTCTACCATATCCTGGTATATTCTAGCATATTCTAGCTTATTCTAGTGTATTCTAGTATATTCTAGTATATTCTAGTATATTCTAGTATATTCAAGTATATTCCAGTATATTCTAGGATAATCTAGTATATTCTAGTATATTCTAGCATATTCTATTGTATTCTATTATATTCTGGTATATTCTGGTATATTCTGGTATATTCTAGTATATTCTATTATATTGTAGTATATTCTAATATATTCGCGTATATTCTAGCATATTCTAGTCTATTCTAGTATATTCTGGTATATTCTAATATATTCGAGTATATTCTAGTATATTCTAGTATATCCTAGTATATAGTGGTATATTCGAGTATATTCTAGTATATTCTATTGTATTCTATTATATTCTAGTATATTCGAGTATATTCTAGTATATTCTAGTATATCCTAGTATATTCTGGTATATTCGAGTATATTCTAGTATATTCTATTGTATTCTAGTATATTCTAGTATATTCTAGTATATTCTGGTATATTCTAGTATATTCGAGTATATTCTAGTATATTCTAGTATATCCTAGTATATTCTGGTATATTCTGGTATATTCTAGTGTATTCTGGTATATTCTAGTGTAGTTTAGTATATTCTAGTATATTCTGGTATATTCTAGTATATTCTAGTATATTCTGGTATATTCTGGTATATTCTAGTATATTCTAGTATATTCTGGTATATTCTGGTATATTCTAGTATATTCGAGTATATTCTAGTATATTCTAGTATATCCAAGTATATTCTAGTATATTCTAGCATATTCTAGTATATTCTAGTATATTCCAGTATATTCTACCATATTCTAGTATATTCTGGTATATTATAGTATATTCTAGTATATTCTGGTATATTCTAGTATATTCTAGTATATTCTGGTATATTCTCGTATATTCGAGTATATTCTAGTATGTTCTAGTATATTCTAGTATATTCAAGTATATTCTAGTATATTCTATTCCATTCTAGTATATTCTAGTATAAACTGGTATATTCTAGCATATTCTAGTGTATTCTGGTATATTCTAGTATATTCGAGTATATTCTAGTATATTCTACTATATTCTAGTATATTCAAGTATATTCTAGTATATTCTATTCCATTCTAGTATATTCTAGTATATTCTGGTATATTCTAGTATATTCTAGTATATCCTAGTATATTCTGGTCTATTCGAGTATATTGTAGTATATTCAGGTATATTCTAGTATATTCTAGTCTATTCTAATATATTCTAGTCTATTCTAGTATATTCTATTATATTCTGGAATATTCTAGTATATTCTAGTATATTCTAGTATATCCAAGTATATTCTAGTATATTCTAGCATATTCTAGTATATTCTAGTATATTGCAGTATATTCTACCATATTCTAGTATATTCTGGTATATTCTAGTATATCCGAGTATATTCTAGTATATTCTAGTGTATTCTGGTATATTCTAGTGTATTCTGGTATATTCGAGTATATTCTAGTATATTCTGGTATATTCTAGTATATTCTAGTATATTCTGGTATATTCTAGTATATTCGAGTATATTCTAGTATATTCTACTATATTCTAGTATATCCAAGTATATTCTAGTATATTCTATTCCATTCTAGTATATTCTGGTATATTCTGGTATATTCTAGTATATCCTAGTATATTCTGGTATATTCGAGTATATTCTAGTATATTCAAGTATATTCTAGTATATTCTGGTATATTCTAGTCTATTCTAGTATATTCTAGTATATTCTGGAATATTCTAGTATATTCTAGTATATTCAAGTATATTCTAGTATATTCTATTCCATTCTAGTATATTCTAGTATATTCTTTTATATTCTAGTATATTCTAGTATATCCTAGTATGTTCTGGTATATTCGAGTATATTCTAGTGTATTCTAGTATATTCTAGTATATTCTAGTATATACTAGTATATTCTGGTATATTCTAGCATATTCTAGTGTATTCTAGTATGTTCTAGTATATTCTAGTATATTCAAGTATATTCTAGTATATTCTATTCCATTCTAGTATATTCTAGTATAAACTGGTATATTCTAGCGTATTCTAGTGTATTCTAGTATATTATAGTATATTCTAGTATATTCTAGCATATTATAGTATATTCTAGTATATTCTAGTATATACTAGTATATTCTAGTATATTCTAGTATATTCTAGTATATTCAAGTATATTCTAGCATATTCTAGCCTATTCGAGTATATTCCAGTATATTCTACCATATCCTGGTATATTCTAGCATATTCTAGCTTATTCTAGTGTATTCTAGTATATTCTAGTATATTCTAGTATATTCAAGTATATTCCAGTATATTCTAGGATAATCTAGTATATTCTAGTATATTCTAGCATATTCTATTGTATTCTATTATATTCTTGTATATTCTGGTATATTCTGGTATATTCTAGTATATTCTATTATATTGTAGTATATTCTAATATATTCGCGTATATTCTAGCATATTCTAGTCTATTCTAGTATATTCTGGTATATTCTAATATATTCGAGTATATTCTAGTATATTCTAGTATATCCTAGTATATAGTGGTATATTCGAGTATATTCTAGTATATTCTATTGTATTCTATTATATTCTAGTATATTCGAGTATATTCTAGTATATTCTAGTATATCCTAGTATATTCTGGTATATTCGAGTATATTCTAGTATATTCTATTGTATTCTAGTATATTCTAGTATATTCTAGTATATTCTGGTATATTCTAGTATATTCGAGTATATTCTAGTATACTCTAGTATATCCTAGTATATTCTGGTATATTCTGGTATATTCTAGTGTATTCTGGTATATTCTAGTGTAGTTTAATATATTCTAGTATATTCTGGTATATTCTAGTATATTCTAGTATATTCTGGTATATTCTGGTATATTCTAGTATATTCTAGTATATTCTGGTATATTCTGGTATATTCTAGTATATTCGAGTATATTCTAGTATATTCTAGTATATCCAAGTATATTCTAGTATATTCTAGCATATTCTAGTATATTCTAGTATATTCCAGTATATTCTACCATATTCTAGTATATTCTGGTATATTATAGTATATTCTAGTATATTCTGGTATATTCTAGTATATTCTAGTATATTCTGGTATATTCTCGTATATTCGAGTATATTCTAGTATGTTCTAGTATATTCTAGTATATTCAAGTATATTCTAGTATATTCTATTCCATTCTAGTATATTCTAGTATAAACTGGTATATTCTAGCATATTCTAGTGTATTCTGGTATATTCTAGTATATTCGAGTATATTCTAGTATATTCTACTATATTCTAGTATATTCAAGTATATTCTAGTCTATTCTATTCCATTCTAGTATATTCTAGTATATTCTGGTATATTCTAGTATATTCTAGTATATCCTAGTATATTCTGGTCTATTCGAGTATATTGTAGTATATTCAGGTATATTCTAGTATATTCTAGTCTATTCTAATATATTCTAGTCTATTCTAGTATATTCTAGTATATTCTGGAATATTCTAGTATATTCTAGTATATCCAAGTATATTCTAGTATATTCTAGCATATTCTAGTATATTCTAGTATATTGCAGTATGTTCTACCATATTCTAGTATATTCTGGTATATTCTAGTATATCCGAGTATATTCTAGTATATTCTAGTGTATTCTGGTATATTCTAGTGTATTCTGGTATATTCGAGTATATTCTAGTATATTCTGGTATATTCTAGTATATTCTAGTATATTCTGGTATATTCTAGTATATTCGAGTATATTCTAGTATATTCTACTATATTCTAGTATATCCAAGTATATTCTAGTATATTCTATTCCATTCTAGTATATTCTGGTATATTCTGGTATATTCTAGTATATCCTAGTATATTCTGGTATATTCGAGTATATTCTAGTATATTCAAGTATATTCTAGTATATTCTGGTATATTCTAGTCTATTCTAGTATATTCTAGTATATTCTGGAATATTCTAGTATATTCTAGTATATTCAAGTATATTCTAGTATATTCTATTCCATTCTAGTATATTCTAGTATATTCTTTTATATTCTAGTATATTCTAGTATATCCTAGTATGTTCTGGTATATTCGAGTATATTCTAGTGTATTCTAGTATATTCTAGTATATTCTAGTATATACTAGTATATTCTGGTATATTCTAGCATATTCTAGTGTATTCTAGTATATTCTAGTATATTCAAGTATATTCTAGTATATTCTAGTATATTCTAGTGTATTCTAGTATATTCAAGTATATTCTAGCATGTTCTAGCATATTCTAGCATATTCGAGTATATTCTAGTATATTCTAGTATATCCAAGTATATTCTAGTATATTCTAGCATATTCTAGTATATTCTAGTATATTGCAGTATATTCTACCATATTCTAGTATATTCTGGTATATTCTAGTATATCCGAGTATATTCTAATATATTCTAGTATATTCAAGTATATTCTAGTATATTCTAGTATATTCTAGTCTATTCTAGTATATTCTCATATATTCTAGTATATTCTGGTATATTCTAGTATATCCGGGTATATTCTAGTATATTCGAGTATATTCTGGTATATTACAGTATATTCTACCATATTCTAGTATATTCTGGTATATTCTAGTATATCCGAGTATATTCTAGTATGTTCTAGTATATTCTAGTATATTCAAGTATATTCTAGTATATTCTATTCCATTCTAGTATATTCTAGTATAAACTGGTATATTCTAGCGTATTCTAGTGTATTCTAGTATATTATAGTATATTCTAGTATATTCTAGCATATTATAGTATATTCTAGTATATTCTAGTATATACTAGTATATTCGAGTATATTCTAGTATATTCTAGTATATCCAAGTATATTCTAGTATATTCTAGTATATTCTAATATATTCCAGTATATTCCAGTATATTCTACCATATTCTAGTATATTCTAGTATATTCTAGCATATTCTAGTGTATTGTAGTACATTCTAGTATATTCTGGTATATTCTAGTATATTCAAGTATATTCTAGCATATTCTAGTATATTCGAGTATATTCTAGTTTATTCTAGTATATCCAAGTATATTCTAGTATATTCTAGCATATTCTAATATATTCTAGTATATTCCAGTATATTCTACCATATTCTAGTATATTCTGGTATATTCTAGTATATCCGAGTATATTCTAGTGTATTCCAGTATATTCAAGTATATTCTAGTATAATCTAGTATATTCTAGTGTATTCTAGTATATTCTAGTATATTCAAGTATATTCTAGTATAAACTGGTATATTCTAGCGTATTCTAGTGTATTCTAGTATATTATAGTATATTCTAGTATATTCTAGCATATTATAGTATATTCTAGTATATTCTAGTATATACTAGTATATTCTAGTATATTCTAGTATATTCTAGTATATTCAAGTATATTCTAGCATATTCTAGCCTATTCGAGTATATTCCAGTATATTCTACCATATCCTGGTATATTCTAGCATATTCTAGCTTATTCTAGTGTATTCTAGTATATTCTAGTATATTCTAGTATATTCAAGTATATTCCAGTATATTCTAGGATAATCTAGTATATTCTAGTATATTCTAGCATATTCTATTGTATTCTATTATATTCTGGTATATTCTGGTATATTCTGGTATATTCTAGTATATTCTATTATATTGTAGTATATTCTAATATATTCGCGTATATTCTAGCATATTCTAGTCTATTCTAGTATATTCTGGTATATTCTAATATATTCGAGTATATTCTAGTATATTCTAGTATATCCTAGTATATAGTGGTATATTCGAGTATATTCTAGTATATTCTATTGTATTCTATTATATTCTAGTATATTCGAGTATATTCTAGTATATTCTAGTATATCCTAGTATATTCTGGTATATTCGAGTATATTCTAGTATATTCTATTGTATTCTAGTATATTCTAGTATATTCTAGTATATTCTGGTATATTCTAGTATATTCGAGTATATTCTAGTATACTCTAGTATATCCTAGTATATTCTGTTATATTCGAGTATATTCTAGTATATTCTAGTATATCCAAGTATATTCTAGTATATTCTAGTATATTCTAATATATTCCAGTATATTCCAGTATATTCTACCATATTCTAGTATATTCTAGTATATTCTAGCATATTCTAGTGTATTGTAGTACATTCTAGTATATTCTGGTATATTCTAGTATATTCAAGTATATTCTAGCATATTCTAGTATATTCGAGTATATTCTAGTATATTCTAGTATATCCAAGTATATTCGTGTATATTCTAGCATATTCTAATATATTCTAGTATATTCCAGTATATTCTACCATATTCTAGTATATTCTGGTATATTCTAGTATATCCGAGTATATTCTAGTATATTCGAGCATATTCTAGTATATTCTAGTATATTCTAGTATATTCTAGTCTATTCTAGTATATTCTCATATATTCTAGTATATTCTGGTATATTCTAGTATATCCGGGCATATTCTAGTATATTCGAGTATATTCTGGTATATTACAGTATATTCTACCATATTCTAGTATATTCTGGTATATTCTAGTATATCCGAGTATATTCTAGTATGTTCTAGTATATTCTTGTATATTCAAGTATATTCTAGTATATTCTATTCCATTCTAGTATATTCTAGTATAAACTGGTATATTCTAGCGTATTCTAGTGTATTCTAGTATATTATAGTATATTCTAGTATATTCTAGCATATTATAGTATATTCTAGTATATTCTAGTATATACTAGTATATTCTAGTATATTCTAGTATATTCTAGTATATTCAAGTATATTCTAGCATATTCTAGCCTATTCGAGTATATTCCAGTATATTCTACCATATCCTGGTATATTCTAGCATATTCTAGCTTATTCTAGTGTATTCTAGTATATTCTAGTATATTCTAGTATATTCAAGTATATTCCAGTATATTCTACGATAATCTAGTATATTCTAGTATATTCTAGCATATTCTATTGTATTCTATTATATTCTGGTATATTCTGGTATATTCTGGTATATTCTAGTATATTCTATTATATTGTAGTATATTCTAATATATTCGCGTATATTCTAGCATATTCTAGTCTATTCTAGTATATTCTGGTATATTCTAATATATTCGAGTATATTCTAGTATATTCTAGTATATCCTAGTATATAGTGGTATATTCGAGTATATTCTAGTATATTCTATTGTATTCTAGTATATTCTAGTATATTCGAGTATATTCTAGTATATTCTAGTATATCCTAGTATATTCTGGTATATTCGAGTATATTCTAGTATATTCTATTGTATTCTACTATATTCTAGTATATTCTAGTATATTCTGGTATATTCTAGTATATTCGAGTATATTCTAGTATACTCTAGTATATCCTAGTATATCCTAGTATATTCTGGTATATTCGAGTATATTCTAGTATATTCTAGTATATCCAAGTATATTCTAGTATATTCTAGTATATTCTAATATATTCCAGTATATTCCAGTATATTCTACCATATTCTAGTATATTCTAGTATATTCTAGCATATTCTAGTGTATTGTAGTACATTCTAGTATATTCTGGTATATTCTAGTATATTCAAGTATATTCTAGCATATTCTAGTATATTCGAGTATATTCTAGTATATTCTAGTATATCCAAGTATATTCTAGTATATTCTAGCATATTCTAATATATTCTAGTATACTCCAGTATATTCTACCATATTCTAGTATATTCTGGTATATTCTAGTATATCCGAGTATATTCTAGTGTATTCCAGTATATTCAAGTATATTCTAGTATAATCTAGTATATTCTAGTGTATTCTAGTATATTCAAGTATATTCTAGTATATTCTAGCATATTCTAGTATATTCTAGTATATTCTAGTATATTCTAGTATATTCTGGTATATTCTAGTATATTCTGGAATATTCTGGTATATCCTGGTATATTCTAGCATATTCTAGAATATTCTAGTGTATTCTACCATATTCTAGTATATTCTGGTATATTCTAGTATATCCGAGTATATTCTAGTATATTCTAGTGTATTCTGGTATATTCTAGTGTATTCTGGTATATTCTTGTATATTCTAGTATATCCTAGTATATTCTGGTATATTCGAGTATATTCTAGTATATTCAAGTATATTCTAGTATATTCTGGTATATTCTAGTCTATTCTAGTATATTCTAGTATATTCTGGAATATTCTAGTATATTCTAGTATATTCAAGTATATTCTAGTATATTCTATTCCATTCTAGTATATTCTAGTATATTCTTTTATATTCTAGTATATTCTAGTATATCCTAGTATGTTCTGGTATATTCGAGTATATTCTAGTGTATTCTAGTATATTCTAGTATATTCTAGTATATACTAGTATATTCTGGTATATTCTAGCATATTCTAGTGTATTCTAGTATATTCTAGTATATTCAAGTATATTCTAGTATATTCTAGTATATTCTAGTGTATTCTAGTATATTCAAGTATATTCTAGCATATTCTAGCATATTCTAGCATATTCGAGTATATTCTAGTATATTCTAGTATATCCAAGTATATTCTAGTATATTCTAGCATATTCTAGTATATTCTAATATATTGCAGTATATTCTACCATATTCTAGTATATTCTGGTATATTCTAGTATATCCGAGTATATTCTAGTATATTCTAGTATATTCAAGTAGATTCTAGTATATTCTAGTATATTCTAGTCTATTCTAGTATATTCTCATATATTCTAGTATATTCTGGTATATTCTAGTATATCCGGGTATATTCTAGTATATTCGAGTATATTCTGGTATATTACAGTATATTCTACCATATTCTAGTATATTCTGGTATATTCTAGTATATCCGAGTATATTCTAGTATATTCGAGCATATTCTAGTATATTCTAGCATATTCTAGTATATTCCAGTATATTCTAGTGTATTCTGGTATATTCTAGTGTATTCTGGTATATTCTAGTGTAGTTTAGTATATTCTAGTATATTCTGGTATATTATAGTATATTCTAGTATATTCTGGTATATTCTAGTATATTCTAGTATATTCTGGTATATTCTAGTATATTCTAGTATATTCTGGTACATTCTAGTATATTCGAGTATATTCTAGTATGTTCTAGTATATTCTAGTATATTCAAGTATATTCTAGTATATTCTATTCCATTCTAGTATATTCTAGTATAAACTGGTATATTCTAGCGTATTCTAGTGTATTCTAGTATATTATAGTATATTCTAGTATATTCTAGCTTATTATAGTATATTCTAGTATATTCTAGTATATACTAGCATATTCTAGTATATTCTAGTATATTCTAGTATATTCAAGTATATTCTAGCATATTCTAGCCTATTCGAGTATATTCCAGTATATTCTACCATATCCTGGTATATTCTAGCATATTCTAGCTTATTCTAGTGTATTCTAGTATATTCTAGTATATTCTAGTATATTCAAGTATATTCCAGTATATTCTAGTATATTCTAGTATATTCTAGTATATTCTAGCATATTCTAGTCTATTCTAGTATATTCTGGTATATTCTGGTATATTCTAGTATATTCTAGTATATTCTGGTATATTCTAGTATATTCTGTTGTATTCTAATATATTCTAGAATATTCTAGAATATTTTAGTATATTCTAGTATATCCTAGCATATTCTGGTATATTCGAGTATATTCTAGTATATTCTATTGTATTCTATTATATTCTGGTATATTCTGGTATATTCTGGTATATTCTAGTATATTCTATTATATTGTAGTATATTCTAATATATTCGCGTATATTCTAGCATATTCTAGTCTATTCTAGTATATTCTGGTATATTCTAGTATATTCGAGTATATTCTAGTATATTCTAGTATATCCTAGTATATTCTAGTATATTCGAGTATATTCTAGTATATTCTATTGTATTCTATTATATTCCAGTATATTCTAGTATATTCTGGTATATTCTAGTATATTCGAGTATATTCTATTATATTGTAGTATATTCTAATATATTCGCGTATATTCTAGCATATTCTAGTCTATTCTAGTATATTCTGGTATATTCTAGTATATTCGGGTATATTCTAGTATATTCTAGTATATCCTAGTATATTCTGGTATATTCGAGTATATTCTAGTATATTCTAGTATATCCAAGTATATTCTAGTATATTCTAGCATATTCTAGTATATTCTAATATATTGCAGTATATTCTACCATATTCTAGTATATTCTGGTATATTCTAGTATATCCGAGTATATTCTAGTATATTCTAGTATATTCAAGTAGATTCTAGTATATTCTAGTATATTCTAGTCTATTCTAGTATATTCTCATATATTCTAGTATATTCTGGTATATTCTAGTATATCCGGGTATATTCTAGTATATTCGAGTATATTCTGGTATATTACAGTATATTCTACCATATTCTAGTATATTCTGGTATATTCTAGTATATCCGAGTATATTCTAGTATATTCGAGCATATTCTAGTATATTCTAGCATATTCTAGTATATTCCAGTATATTCTAGTGTATTCTGGTATATTCTAGTGTATTCTGGTATATTCTAGTGTAGTTTAGTATATTCTAGTATATTCTGGTATATTATAGTATATTCTAGTATATTCTGGTATATTCTAGTATATTCTAGTATATTCTGGTATATTCTAGTATATTCTAGTATATTCTGGTATATTCTAGTATATTCGAGTATATTCTAGTATGTTCTAGTATATTCTAGTATATTCAAGTATATTCTAGTATATTCTATTCCATTCTAGTATATTCTAGTATAAACTGGTATATTCTAGCGTATTCTAGTGTATTCTAGTATATTATAGTATATTCTAGTATATTCTAGCTTATTATAGTATATTCTAGTATATTCTAGTATATACTAGTATATTCTAGTATATTCTAGTATATTCTAGTATATTCAAGTATATTCTAGCATATTCTAGCCTATTCGAGTATATTCCAGTATATTCTACCATATCCTGGTATATTCTAGCATATTCTAGCTTATTCTAGTGTATTCTAGTATATTCTAGTATATTCTAGTATATTCAAGTATATTCCAGTATATTCTAGGATAATCTAGTATATTCTAGTATATTCTAGCATATTCTAGTCTATTCTAGTATATTCTGGTATATTCTGGTATATTCTAGTATATTCTAGTATATTCTGGTATATTCTAGTATATTCTGTTGTATTCTAATATATTCTGGTATATTCTGGTATATTCTGGTATATTCTGGTATATTCTAGTATATTCTATTATATTGTAGTATATTCTAATATATTCGCGTATATTCTAGCATATTCTAGTCTATTCTAGTATATTCTGGTATATTCTAGTATATTCGAGTATATTCTAGTATATTCTAGTATATCCTAGTATATAGTGGTATATTCGAGTATATTCTAGTATATTCTATTGTATTCTATTATATTCTAGTATATTCTAGTATATTCTGGTATATTCTAGTATATTCGAGTATATTCTATTATATTGTAGTATATTCTAATATATTCGCGTATATTCTAGCATATTCTAGTCTATTCTAGTATATTCTGGTATATTCTAGTATAGTCGGGTATATTCTAGTATATTCTAGTATATCCTAGTATATTCTGGTATATTCGAGTATATTCTAGTATATTCTAGTATATCCAAGTATATTCTAGTATATTCTAGCATATTCTAATATATTCCAGTATATTCCAGTATATTCTACCATATTCTAGTATATTCTGGTATATTCTAGTATATCCGAGTATATTCTAGTGTATTCCAGTATATTCAAGTATATTCTAGTATAATCTAGTATATTCTAGCATATTCTAGTATATTCTAGTATATTGTGGTATATTCTAGTATATTCGAGTATATTCTAGTATACTCTAGTATATTCGAGTATATTCTAGTATATTCTAGCATATTCTGGTATATTCTATTATATTCTAGTATATTCTGGTATATTCTAGTATATTCTAGTATATTCTGGTATATTCTAGTATATTCGAGTATATTCTAGTATATTCTAGTATATTCTAGTATATTCAAGTATATTCTAGTATATTCTATTCCATTCTAGTATATTCTAGTATATTCTTTTATATTCTAGTATATTCTAGTATATCCTAGTATGTTCTGGTATATTCGAGTATATTCTAGTGTATTCTAGTATAATCTAATATATTCTAGTATATACTAGTATATTCTGGTATATTCTAGCATATTCTAGTGTATTCTAGTATATTCTAGCATATTCGAGTATATTCTAGTATATTCTAGTATATCCAAGTATATTCTAGTATATTCTAGCATATTCTAGTATATTCTAATATATTGCAGTATATTCTACCATATTCTAGTATATTCTGGTATATTCTAGTATATCCGAGTATATTCTAGTATATTCTAGTATATTCAAGTATATTCTAGTATATTCTAGTATATTCTAGTCTATTCTAGTATATTCTCATATATTCTAGTATATTCTGGTATATTCTAGTATATCCGGGTATATTCTAGTATATTCGAGTATATTCTGGTATATTACAGTATATTCTACCATATTCTAGTATATTCTGGTATATTCTAGTATATCCGAGTATATTCTAGTATATTCGAGCATATTCTAGTATATTCTAGCATATTCTAGTATATTCTAGTATATTCTAGTGTATTCTGGTATATTCTAGTGTATTCTGGTATATTCTAGTGTAGTTTAGTATATTCTAGTATATTCTGGTATATTCTAGTCTATTCTAGTATATTCTGGTATATTCTAGTATATTCGAGTATATTCTAGTATATTCTAGTATATCCTAGTATATAGTGGTATATTCGAGTATATTCTAGTATATTCTATTGTATTCTATTATATTCTAGTATATTCTAGTATATTCTGGTATATTCTAGTATATTCGAGTATATTCTATTATATTGTAGTATATTCTAATATATTCGAGTATATTCTAGCATATTCTAGTCTATTCTAGTATATTCTGGTATATTCTAGTATATTCGAGTATATTCTAGTATATTCTAGTATATCCTAGTATATTCTGGTATATTCGAGTATATTCTAGTATATTCTATTGTATTCTAGTATATTCTAGTATATTCTAGTATATTCTGGTATATTCTAGTATATTCGAGTATATTCTAGTATACTCTAGTATATCCTAGTATATTCTGGTATATTCGAGTATATTCTAGTATATTCTAGTATATCCAAGTATATTCTAGTATATTCTAGCATATTCTAATATATTCCAGTATATTCCAGTATATTCTACCATATTCTAGTATATTCTGGTATATTCTAGTATATCCGAGTATATTCTAGTGTATTCCAGTATATTCAAGTATATTCTAGTATAATCTAGTATATTCTAGTGTATTCTAGTATATTCAAGTATATTCTAGTATATTCTAGTATATTCTATTATATTGTAGTATATTCTAATATATTCGCGTATATTCTAGCATATTCTAGTCTATTCTAGTATATTCTGGTATATTCTCATATATTCGAGTATATTCTAGTATATTCTATTGTATTCTAGTATATTCTGGTATATTCTGGTATATTCTGGTATATTCTAGTATATTCGAGTATATTCTAGTATATTCTAGTATATCCTAGTATATAGTGGTATATTCGAGTATATTCTAGTATATTCTATTGTATTCTATTATATTCTAGTATATTCTAGTATATTCTGGTATATTCTAGTATATTCGAGTATTATATTGTAGTATATTCTAATATATTCGCGTATATTCTAGCATATTCTAGTCTATTCTAGTATATTCTGGTATATTCTAGTATATTCGGGTATATTCTAGTATATTCTAGTATATCCTAGTGTATTCTGGTATATTCGAGTATATTCTAGTATATTCTATTGTATTCTACTATATTCTAGTATATTCTAGTATATTCTGGTATATTCTAGTATATTCGAGTATATTCTAGTATACTCTAGTATATCCTAGTATATTCTGGTATATTCGAGTATATTCTAGTATATTCTAGTATATCCAAGTATATTCTAGTATATTCTAGCATATTCTAATATATTCCAGTATATTCCAGTATATTCTACCATATTCTAGTATATTCTGGTATATTCTAGTATATCCGAGTATATTCTAGTGTATTCCAGTATATTCAAGTATATTCTAGTATAATCTAGTATATTCTAGTGTATTCTAGTATATTCAAGTATATTCTAGTATATTCTAGCATATTCTAGTATATTCTAGTATATTGTGGTATATTCTAGTATATTCCAGTATATTCTAGTATACTCTAGTATATTCGAGTATATTCTAGTATATTCTAGCATATTCTGGTATATTCTATTATATTCTAGTATATTCTGGTATATTCTAGTATATTCTAGTATATTCTGGTATATTCTAGTATATTCGAGTATATTCTAGTATATTCTAGTATATTCTAGTATATTCAAGTATATTCTAGTATATTCTATTCCATTCTAGTATATTCTAGTATATTCTGGTATATTCTAGTATATTCTAGTATATCCTAGTATATTCTGGTATATTCGAGTATATTCTAGTATATTCAAGTATATTCAAGTATATTCTAGTATATTCTAGTCTATTCTAGTATATTCTAGTCTATTCTAGTATATTCTAGTATATTCTGGTATATTCTAGTATATTCTAGTATATCCTAGTATGTTCTGGTATATTCGAGTATATTCTAGTGTATTCTAGTATATTCTAGTATATTCGAGTATATGCTAGTATACTCTAGTATATCCTAGTATATTCTGGTATATTCTAGTATATCCGAGTATATTCTAGTATATTCGAGTATATTCTAGTATATTCTAGCATATTCTAGTATATTCTAGTATATTCTAGTGTATTCTGGTATATTCTAGTGTATTCTGGTATATTCTAGTGTAGTTTAGTATATTCTAGTATATTCTGGTATATTATAGTATATTCTAGTATATTCTGGTATATTCTAGTATATTCTAGTATATTCTGGTATATTCTAGTATATTCGAGTATATTCGAGTATATTCTAGTATGTTCTAGTATATTCTAGTATATTCAAGTATATTCTAGTATATTCTATTCCATTCTAGTATATTCTAGTATAAACTGGTATATTCTAGCGTATTCTAGTGTATTCTAGTATATTATAGTATATTCTAGTATATTCTAGCATATTATAGTATATTCTAGTATATTCTAGTATATACTAGTATATTCTAGTATATTCTAGTATATTCTAGTATATTCAAGTATATTCTAGCATATTCTAGTCTATTCGAGTATATTCCAGTATATTCTACCATATCCTGGTATATTCTAGCATATTCTAGCTTATTCTAGTGTATTCTAGTATATTCTAGTATATTCTAGTATATTCAAGTATATTCCAGTATATTCTAGTATATTCTAGTATATTCTAGTATATTCTAGCATATTCTAGTCTATTCTAGTATATTCTGGTATATTCTGGTATATTCTAGTATATTCTAGTATATTCTGGTATATTCTAGTATATTCTGTTGTATTCTAATATATTCTAGAATATTCTAGAATATTTTAGTATATTCTAGTATATCCTAGCATATTCTGGTATATTCGAGTATATTCTAGTATATTCTATTGTATTCTATTATATTCTGGTATATTCTGGTATATTCTGGTATATTCTAGTATATTCTATTATATTGTAGTATATTCTAATATATTCGCGTATATTCTAGCATATTCTAGTCTATTCTAGTATATTCTGGTATATTCTAATATATTCGAGTATATTCTAGTATATTCTATTGTATTCTATTATATTCTGGTATATTCTGGTATATTCTGGTATATTCTAGTATATTCTATTATATTGTAGTATATTCTAATATATTCGCGTATATTCTAGCATATTCTAGTCTATTCTAGTATATTCTGGTATATTCTAGTATATTCGAGTATATTCTAGTATATTCTAGTATATCCTAGTATATAGTGGTATATTCGAGTATATTCTAGTATATTCTATTGTATTCTATTATATTCTAGTATATTCTAGTATATTCTGGTATATTCTAGTATATTCGAGTATATTCTATTATATTGTAGTATATTCTAATATATTCGAGTATATTCTAGCATATTCTAGTCTATTCTAGTATATTCTGGTATATTCTAGTATATTCGAGTATATTCTAGTATATTCTAGTATATCCTAGTATATTCTGGTATATTCGAGTATATTCTAGTATATTCTATTGTATTCTAGTATATTCTAGTATATTCTAGTATATTCTGGTATATTCTAGTATATTCGAGTATATTCTAGTATACTCTAGTATATCCTAGTATATTCTGGTATATTCGAGTATATTCTAGTATATTCTAGTATATCCAAGTATATTCTAGTATATTCTAGCATATTCTAATATATTCCAGTATATTCCAGTATATTCTACCATATTCTAGTATATTCTGGTATATTCTAGTATATCCGAGTATATTCTAGTGTATTCCAGTATATTCAAGTATATTCTAGTATAATCTAGTATATTCTAGTGTATTCTAGTATATTCAAGTATATTCTAGTATATTCTAGTATATTCTATTATATTGTAGTATATTCTAATATATTCGCGTATATTCTAGCATATTCTAGTCTATTCTAGTATATTCTGGTATATTCTAATATATTCGAGTATATTCTAGTATATTCTATTGTATTCTATTATATTCTGGTATATTCTGGTATATTCTGGTATATTCTAGTATATTCGAGTATATTCTAGTATATTCTAGTATATCCTAGTATATAGTGGTATATTCGAGTATATTCTAGTATATTCTATTGTATTCTATTATATTCTAGTATATTCTAGTATATTCTGGTATATTCTAGTATATTCGAGTATATTCTATTATATTGTAGTATATTCTAATATATTCGCGTATATTCTAGCATATTCTAGTCTATTCTAGTATATTCTGGTATATTCTAGTATATTCGGGTATATTCTAGTATATTCTAGTATATCCTAGTGTATTCTGGTATATTCGAGTATATTCTAGTATATTCTATTGTATTCTACTATATTCTAGTATATTCTAGTATATTCTGGTATATTCTAGTATATTCGAGTATATTCTAGTATACTCTAGTATATCCTAGTATATTCTGGTATATTCGAGTATATTCTAGTATACTCTAGTATATCCTAGTATATTCTGGTATATTCGAGTATATTCTAGTATATTCTAGTATATCCAAGTATATTCTAGTATATTCTAGCATATTCTAATATATTCCAGTATATTCCAGTATATTCTACCATATTCTAGTATATTCTGGTATATTCTAGTATATCCGAGTATATTCTAGTGTATTCCAGTATATTCAAGTATATTCTAGTATAATCTAGTATATTCTAGTGTATTCTAGTATATTCAAGTATATTCTAGTATATTCTAGCATATTCTAGTATATTCTAGTATATTGTGGTATATTCTAGTATATTCCAGTATATTCTAGTATACTCTAGTATATTCGAGTATATTCTAGTATATTCTAGCATATTCTGGTATATTCTATTATATTCTAGTATATTCTGGTATATTCTAGTATATTCTAGTATATTCTGGTATATTCTAGTATATTCGAGTATATTCTAGTATATTCTAGTATATTCTAGTATATTCAAGTATATTCTAGTATATTCTATTCCATTCTAGTATATTCTAGTATATTCTGGTATATTCTAGTATATTCTAGTATATCCTAGTATATTCTGGTATATTCGAGTATATTCTAGTATATTCAAGTATATTCTAGTATATTCTAGTCTATTCTAGTATATTCTAGTCTATTCTAGTATATTCTAGTATATTCTGGTATATTCTAGTATATTCTAGTATATCCTAGTATGTTCTGGTATATTCGAGTATATTCTAGTGTATTCTAGTATATTCTAGTATATTCGAGTATATGCTAGTATACTCTAGTATATCCTAGTATATTCTGGTATATTCTAGTATATCCGAGTATATTCTAGTATATTCGAGTATATTCTAGTATATTCTAGCATATTCTAGTATATTCTAGTATATTCTAGTGTATTCTGGTATATTCTAGTGTATTCTGGTATATTCTAGTGTAGTTTAGTATATTCTAGTATATTCTGGTATATTCTAGTATATTCTAGTATATTCTGGTATATTCTAGTATATTCTAGTATATTCTGGTATATTCTAGTATATTCGAGTATATTCGAGTATATTCTAGTATGTTCTAGTATATTCTAGTATATTCAAGTATATTCTAGTATATTCTATTCCATTCTAGTATATTCTAGTATAAACTGGTATATTCTAGCGTATTCTAGTGTATTCTAGTATATTATAGTATATTCTAGTATATTCTAGCATATTATAGTATATTCTAGTATATTCTAGTATATACTAGTATATTCTAGTATATTCTAGTATATTCTAGTATATTCAAGTATATTCTAGCATATTCTAGTCTATTCGAGTATATTCCAGTATATTCTACCATATCCTGGTATATTCTAGCATATTCTAGCTTATTCTAGTGTATTCTAGTATATTCTAGTATATTCTAGTATATTCGAGTATATTCCAGTATATTCTAGTATAATCTAGTATATTCTAGTATATTCTAGCATATTCTAGTCTATTCTAGTATATTCTGGTATATTCTGGTATATTCTAGTATATTCTAGTATATTCTGGTATATTCTAGTATATTCTGTTGTATTCTAATATATTCTAGAATATTCTAGAATATTTTAGTATATTCTAGTATATCCTAGCATATTCTGGTATATTCGAGTATATTCTAGTATATTCTATTGTATTCTATTATATTCTGGTATATTCTGGTATATTCTGGTATATTCTAGTATATTCTATTATATTGTAGTATATTCTAATATATTCGCGTATATTCTAGCATATTCTAGTCTATTCTAGTATATTCTGGTATATTCTAATATATTCGAGTATATTCTAGTATATTCTATTGTATTCTATTATATTCTGGTATATTCTGGTATATTCTGGTATATTCTAGTATATTCTATTATATTGTAGTATATTCTAATATATTCGCGTATATTCTAGCATATTCTAGTCTATTCTAGTATATTCTGGTATATTCTAGTATATTCGAGTATATTCTAGTATATTCTAGTATATTCGAGTATATTCTAGTATATTCTATTGTATTCTATTATATTCTAGTATATTCTAGTATATTCTGGTATATTCTAGTATATTCGAGTATATTCTATTATATTGTAGTATATTCTAATATATTCGAGTATATTCTAGCATATTCTAGTCTATTCTAGTATATTCTGGTATATTCTAGTATATTCGAGTATATTCTAGTATATTCTAGTATATCCTAGTATATTCTGGTATATTCGAGTATATTCTAGTATATTCTATTGTATTCTAGTATATTCTAGTATATTCTAGTATATTCTGGTATATTCTAGTATATTCGAGTATATTCTAGTATACTCTAGTATATCCTAGTATCTTCTGGTATATTCGAGTATATTCTAGTATATTCTAGTATATCCAAGTATATTCTAGTATATTCTAGCATATTCTAATATATTCTAGTATATTCCAGTATATTCTACCATATTCTAGTATATTCTGGTATATTCTAGTATATCCGAGTATATTCTAGTGTATTCCAGTATATTCAAGTATATTCTAGTATAATCTAGTATATTCTAGTGTATTCTAGTATATTCAAGTATATTCTAGTATATTCTAGCATATTCTAGTATATTCTAGTATATTGTGGTATATTCTAGTATATTCGAGTATATTCTAGTATACTCTAGTATATTCGAGTATATTCTAGTATATTCTAGCATATTCTGGTATATTCTATTATATTCTAGTATATTCTGGTATATTCTAGTATATTCTAGTATATTCTGGTATATTCTAGTATATTCGAGTATATTCTAGTATATTCTAGTATATTCTAGTATATTCAAGTATATTCTAGTATATTCTATTCCATTCTAGTATATTCTAGTATATTCTGGTATATTCTAGTATATTCTAGTATATCCTAGTATATTCTGGTATATTCGAGTATATTCTAGTATATTCAAGTATATTCTAGTATATTCTAGTCTATTCTAGTATATTCTAGTCTATTCTAGTATATTCTAGTATATTCTGGTATATTCTAGTATATTCTAGTATATTCTG
>CAJYYI030000243.1:0-35788 GCA_913789915.3 Sphecodes monilicornis
GTTGGCCTCGACAGGCCTTAGACCTTCCGGCTGGATCTGCTGAGCTGAACATAACTGATATGTTCACTGTGATTGAGAATAACTTGTCAGATCGTGCCAAAGCATTTAAAACTATTATGTTTCAAGTCAATTCTTATGCGAACCAGGTGCCTCTAACTATCCTCGAGCCTAATGCCGTCAATATCCCAGAGCCTCAAAGAGCTCTCTCAGAAGATATAATAGTGGCCTTAGGAGAGTGGGATATAGTGATACCACCTGGGTGGGATGAGGCCCCCCCTGCTTATGTAGTCAATGAGGATATCGGACAGGCCCATGAAAATCACCATCTCATCCCACCTAGATGGCCAGTAGCCATAATGTTGGATGAGGATAATCAGGACGGAAGGAACAATCAAGAGAATCCCAATCAGGGAGGTGGGGGTGCCGATGGGGGGCAGGGAGGATACGAGGGACAAGCCTAACTCATCAAAATTATTACTAATAACCCATAATCCTTTATTATAATATCCTCACCATGATTTGTTATCAACACACTGGAAGCTGTGCTTATCCTCCATATTTTTCTATATAATAGCCTATCGTTGGGAACTCCAGGGTGTCCTAACCAGTAGTGGGCAAATGGTCTAGTAAAAAACATAACGAGTTTAAAGGTTATATATATATGACAATTGAGATGACAATGAACACTTATATAGGTATCAAATCTGCCAATATTACAGAACGAACAATACAAGTCTGTGTATGCAACTAATGGCCTTACATTACATATAAAAGGTCTGGGTTAGGTCTGGGTTAGGTCTGGGTTAGGTCTGGGTTAGGTCTGGATGGACAAAAAATAAAAAAAAGATTAAAATTAGATTTTTTAAAAAATCCTCACTAGTTATATTGTGGTAAGCAGTTAGTTGTTGTATTGTAGGTGGTTATTTGTGTAAGTTATTGTTAGATTTGCTGAGTTATATATTTCTTTAAATAATTACAGTTATCATTATATAATCGAATAGATACTTAGTTTGTTTCATAACGACGTTGTTAGAGATTTTTTAACCCCTAATAGTTTAATATCTTACATACAGTTATAATTATTTGTAGATCTAAGTTGTTAATATAAAGTGTGTTTGTTAATTATTCTAGCATATATAAGAGATAGTATCCTAGTAGAACATGGCTAACCGGAATACTTTGTCGTTGAAAATGGTGCAAGCCCGCCGATTTGGAGTGCCGTCTATAATCGCTAATTTTTCGGCTTTAATGTCGGCATCATCAGATTCACTCAAGCCGATAGTATTAGTCAGCACAAATGATGTGCTGAGCGATGAGTACAGAGATCACATAAATGGATTCATGGACTGGACTGCAAGACCCTTAATTGCTGAGGTAATTGCTAGGGAGTGGGCTGCACGAAACGGAGTGCGTGACCCAGATCACGTACTTGCACGCTTGTATGGGGAGATGGCAGGATTAGCCGTAGTCAAAGACCAAAATACAGTGCAGCACAGGGACAACGCTAGATTGAAGGTGCTTCAGATCCTCAAACGGAATCCCCCTCCCGCAAATGAGATTATCTCATTAGTGGAAGACATCCTTGCGGCATGCCGAGAAGCGAACGGGGATCTCGCCCCTATGCAGGATTGTATTGACTTCATTCCCGGTGGTGGACAAGTATCAAACCAGACGGTGGAATTCTTCAGGCGCCGAGGCCACTTAATCCCAAGGTTCATCTTTACATCACAGGCCCTACATGAAGCCTGGCTTACTCTGAGCACAATAGATGAGGGTATAGTGGCTCTGGAGGAATATGAGGTTGAGTTGGCTGCCGACTATAACATGCAATGGCATATTGCCAATGACGATGTTGTTCTGGGTTATTACGAGGGCAAGGCCATCCAAAACCCAGATAAAGTGAAGGGATTAATAGCTGGGGCAGTATTCAGTTATTTAGCTGCTCTATCAAAAGTGGGCAACGTAACTGAGGGGTGGGTGCAACGAAGAAAAAACACTTTCGCCTCAAGGATACCAGGATTAAGATTGGATGCATACATCAATCATAACATTGTTCGGCTGTTTTATACGATGTATCAGGACTTACACGCCACATGGCATGATGTATACCGCCAGTTGGCGGTGTGCTGGTCTCTGCTACGATCTACAGAGAGCTTAAGTCTTACATGGATAATAGAACAAGCATCTAACAATAATGTCACAAGTCTTACTACGATTGCTGATGTTACGTCAAAATTAAGATTTTTTGATCCTGATCTCTTAATCCGGTCTGGTATCCCGGAAGGTAACTTTACTCAGGCACTTACGTTATCAATGAACATTTTAAGAAACCCGTTCAGCTCTGTGATCCATCCCGAAGTCAATATACGACAATATGCCGACCTTGCTTATTTATGTACGCGCATAAAGAGTCATCACCTTCGAGATGTAGCTTTCGCAGGATATAGAGGTCAAGCAAGCACAATGTGTGCGATGACTCAAGCAGAGTTGAATCAGTTAGCTGAGGGGATGTTCGAGTTATCCAATCAAAAAGCAGAAGCGACAATCAATCTCGAAGACTTATACCGTCGTGCGGTAAACAATCCCAATTATCAAGTGAGACTAATAGGGAATTCATACTTTAAGATCCCACTTACCGCATTACGGCAACGAAGAGCAGGGCCTGCTTTCTCAGGTGCAGATACTGCTGAACAACAAGAAACAGATCGACAGCAACTGAGGAGAGAGAGAGCTGGTTGGCCTCGACAGGCCTTAGACCTTCCGGCTGGATCTGCTGAGCTGAACATAACTGATATGTTCACTGTGATTGAGAATAACTTGTCAGATCGTGCCAAAGCATTTAAAACTATTATGTTTCAAGTCAATTCTTATGCGAACCAGGTGCCTCTAACTATCCTCGAGCCTAATGCCGTCAATATCCCAGAGCCTCAAAGAGCTCTCTCAGAAGATATAATAGTGGCCTTAGGAGAGTGGGATATAGTGATACCACCTGGGTGGGATGAGGCCCCCCCTGCTTATGTAGTCAATGAGGATATCGGACAGGCCCATGAAAATCACCATCTCATCCCACCTAGATGGCCAGTAGCCATAATGTTGGATGAGGATAATCAGGACGGAAGGAACAATCAAGAGAATCCCAATCAGGGAGGTGGGGGTGCCGATGGGGGGCAGGGAGGATACGAGGGACAAGCCTAACTCATCAAAATTATTACTAATAACCCATAATCCTTTATTATAATATCCTCACCATGATTTGTTATCAACACACTGGAAGCTGTGCTTATCCTCCATATTTTTCTATATAATAGCCTATCGTTGGGAACTCCAGGGTGTCCTAACCAGTAGTGGGCAAATGGTCTAGTAAAAAACATAACGAGTTTAAAGGTTATATATATATGACAATTGAGATGACAATGAACACTTATATAGGTATCAAATCTGCCAATATTACAGAACGAACAATACAAGTCTGTGTATGCAACTAATGGCCTTACATTACATATAAAAGGTCTGGGTTAGGTCTGGGTTAGGTCTGGGTTAGGTCTGGGTTAGGTCTGGGTTAGGTCTGGGTTAGGTCTGGGTTAGGTCTGGGTTAGGTCTGGGTTAGGTCTGGATGGACAAAAAATAAAAAAAAGATTAAAATTAGATTTTTTAAAAAATCCTCACTAGTTATATTGTGGTAAGCAGTTAGTTGTTGTATTGTAGGTGGTTATTTGTGTAAGTTATTGTTAGATTTGCTGAGTTATATATTTCTTTAAATAATTACAGTTATCATTATATAATCGAATAGATACTTAGTTTGTTTCATAACGACGTTGTTAGAGATTTTTTAACCCCTAATAGTTTAATATCTTACATACAGTTATAATTATTTGTAGATCTAAGTTGTTAATATAAAGTGTGTTTGTTAATTATTCTAGCATATATAAGAGATAGTATCCTAGTAGAACATGGCTAACCGGAATACTTTGTCGTTGAAAATGGTGCAAGCCCGCCGATTTGGAGTGCCGTCTATAATCGCTAATTTTTCGGCTTTAATGTCGGCATCATCAGATTCACTCAAGCCGATAGTATTAGTCAGCACAAATGATGTGCTGAGCGATGAGTACAGAGATCACATAAATGGATTCATGGACTGGACTGCAAGACCCTTAATTGCTGAGGTAATTGCTAGGGAGTGGGCTGCACGAAACGGAGTGCGTGACCCAGATCACGTACTTGCACGCTTGTATGGGGAGATGGCAGGATTAGCCGTAGTCAAAGACCAAAATACAGTGCAGCACAGGGACAACGCTAGATTGAAGGTGCTTCAGATCCTCAAACGGAATCCCCCTCCCGCAAATGAGATTATCTCATTAGTGGAAGACATCCTTGCGGCATGCCGAGAAGCGAACGGGGATCTCGCCCCTATGCAGGATTGTATTGACTTCATTCCCGGTGGTGGACAAGTATCAAACCAGACGGTGGAATTCTTCAGGCGCCGAGGCCACTTAATCCCAAGGTTCATCTTTACATCACAGGCCCTACATGAAGCCTGGCTTACTCTGAGCACAATAGATGAGGGTATAGTGGCTCTGGAGGAATATGAGGTTGAGTTGGCTGCCGACTATAACATGCAATGGCATATTGCCAATGACGATGTTGTTCTGGGTTATTACGAGGGCAAGGCCATCCAAAACCCAGATAAAGTGAAGGGATTAATAGCTGGGGCAGTATTCAGTTATTTAGCTGCTCTATCAAAAGTGGGCAACGTAACTGAGGGGTGGGTGCAACGAAGAAAAAACACTTTCGCCTCAAGGATACCAGGATTAAGATTGGATGCATACATCAATCATAACATTGTTCGGCTGTTTTATACGATGTATCAGGACTTACACGCCACATGGCATGATGTATACCGCCAGTTGGCGGTGTGCTGGTCTCTGCTACGATCTACAGAGAGCTTAAGTCTTACATGGATAATAGAACAAGCATCTAACAATAATGTCACAAGTCTTACTACGATTGCTGATGTTACGTCAAAATTAAGATTTTTTGATCCTGATCTCTTAATCCGGTCTGGTATCCCGGAAGGTAACTTTACTCAGGCACTTACGTTATCAATGAACATTTTAAGAAACCCGTTCAGCTCTGTGATCCATCCCGAAGTCAATATACGACAATATGCCGACCTTGCTTATTTATGTACGCGCATAAAGAGTCATCACCTTCGAGATGTAGCTTTCGCAGGATATAGAGGTCAAGCAAGCACAATGTGTGCGATGACTCAAGCAGAGTTGAATCAGTTAGCTGAGGGGATGTTCGAGTTATCCAATCAAAAAGCAGAAGCGACAATCAATCTCGAAGACTTATACCGTCGTGCGGTAAACAATCCCAATTATCAAGTGAGACTAATAGGGAATTCATACTTTAAGATCCCACTTACCGCATTACGGCAACGAAGAGCAGGGCCTGCTTTCTCAGGTGCAGATACTGCTGAACAACAAGAAACAGATCGACAGCAACTGAGGAGAGAGAGAGCTGGTTGGCCTCGACAGGCCTTAGACCTTCCGGCTGGATCTGCTGAGCTGAACATAACTGATATGTTCACTGTGATTGAGAATAACTTGTCAGATCGTGCCAAAGCATTTAAAACTATTATGTTTCAAGTCAATTCTTATGCGAACCAGGTGCCTCTAACTATCCTCGAGCCTAATGCCGTCAATATCCCAGAGCCTCAAAGAGCTCTCTCAGAAGATATAATAGTGGCCTTAGGAGAGTGGGATATAGTGATACCACCTGGGTGGGATGAGGCCCCCCCTGCTTATGTAGTCAATGAGGATATCGGACAGGCCCATGAAAATCACCATCTCATCCCACCTAGATGGCCAGTAGCCATAATGTTGGATGAGGATAATCAGGACGGAAGGAACAATCAAGAGAATCCCAATCAGGGAGGTGGGGGTGCCGATGGGGGGCAGGGAGGATACGAGGGACAAGCCTAACTCATCAAAATTATTACTAATAACCCATAATCCTTTATTATAATATCCTCACCATGATTTGTTATCAACACACTGGAAGCTGTGCTTATCCTCCATATTTTTCTATATAATAGCCTATCGTTGGGAACTCCAGGGTGTCCTAACCAGTAGTGGGCAAATGGTCTAGTAAAAAACATAACGAGTTTAAAGGTTATATATATATGACAATTGAGATGACAATGAACACTTATATAGGTATCAAATCTGCCAATATTACAGAACGAACAATACAAGTCTGTGTATGCAACTAATGGCCTTACATTACATATAAAAGGTCTGGGTTAGGTCTGGGTTAGGTCTGGGTTAGGTCTGGGTTAGGTCTGGGTTAGGTCTGGGTTAGGTCTGGGTTAGGTCTGGGTTAGGTCTGGGTTAGGTCTGGATGGACAAAAAATAAAAAAAAGATTAAAATTAGATTTTTTAAAAAATCCTCACTAGTTATATTGTGGTAAGCAGTTAGTTGTTGTATTGTAGGTGGTTATTTGTGTAAGTTATTGTTAGATTTGCTGAGTTATATATTTCTTTAAATAATTACAGTTATCATTATATAATCGAATAGATACTTAGTTTGTTTCATAACGACGTTGTTAGAGATTTTTTAACCCCTAATAGTTTAATATCTTACATACAGTTATAATTATTTGTAGATCTAAGTTGTTAATATAAAGTGTGTTTGTTAATTATTCTAGCATATATAAGAGATAGTATCCTAGTAGAACATGGCTAACCGGAATACTTTGTCGTTGAAAATGGTGCAAGCCCGCCGATTTGGAGTGCCGTCTATAATCGCTAATTTTTCGGCTTTAATGTCGGCATCATCAGATTCACTCAAGCCGATAGTATTAGTCAGCACAAATGATGTGCTGAGCGATGAGTACAGAGATCACATAAATGGATTCATGGACTGGACTGCAAGACCCTTAATTGCTGAGGTAATTGCTAGGGAGTGGGCTGCACGAAACGGAGTGCGTGACCCAGATCACGTACTTGCACGCTTGTATGGGGAGATGGCAGGATTAGCCGTAGTCAAAGACCAAAATACAGTGCAGCACAGGGACAACGCTAGATTGAAGGTGCTTCAGATCCTCAAACGGAATCCCCCTCCCGCAAATGAGATTATCTCATTAGTGGAAGACATCCTTGCGGCATGCCGAGAAGCGAACGGGGATCTCGCCCCTATGCAGGATTGTATTGACTTCATTCCCGGTGGTGGACAAGTATCAAACCAGACGGTGGAATTCTTCAGGCGCCGAGGCCACTTAATCCCAAGGTTCATCTTTACATCACAGGCCCTACATGAAGCCTGGCTTACTCTGAGCACAATAGATGAGGGTATAGTGGCTCTGGAGGAATATGAGGTTGAGTTGGCTGCCGACTATAACATGCAATGGCATATTGCCAATGACGATGTTGTTCTGGGTTATTACGAGGGCAAGGCCATCCAAAACCCAGATAAAGTGAAGGGATTAATAGCTGGGGCAGTATTCAGTTATTTAGCTGCTCTATCAAAAGTGGGCAACGTAACTGAGGGGTGGGTGCAACGAAGAAAAAACACTTTCGCCTCAAGGATACCAGGATTAAGATTGGATGCATACATCAATCATAACATTGTTCGGCTGTTTTATACGATGTATCAGGACTTACACGCCACATGGCATGATGTATACCGCCAGTTGGCGGTGTGCTGGTCTCTGCTACGATCTACAGAGAGCTTAAGTCTTACATGGATAATAGAACAAGCATCTAACAATAATGTCACAAGTCTTACTACGATTGCTGATGTTACGTCAAAATTAAGATTTTTTGATCCTGATCTCTTAATCCGGTCTGGTATCCCGGAAGGTAACTTTACTCAGGCACTTACGTTATCAATGAACATTTTAAGAAACCCGTTCAGCTCTGTGATCCATCCCGAAGTCAATATACGACAATATGCCGACCTTGCTTATTTATGTACGCGCATAAAGAGTCATCACCTTCGAGATGTAGCTTTCGCAGGATATAGAGGTCAAGCAAGCACAATGTGTGCGATGACTCAAGCAGAGTTGAATCAGTTAGCTGAGGGGATGTTCGAGTTATCCAATCAAAAAGCAGAAGCGACAATCAATCTCGAAGACTTATACCGTCGTGCGGTAAACAATCCCAATTATCAAGTGAGACTAATAGGGAATTCATACTTTAAGATCCCACTTACCGCATTACGGCAACGAAGAGCAGGGCCTGCTTTCTCAGGTGCAGATACTGCTGAACAACAAGAAACAGATCGACAGCAACTGAGGAGAGAGAGAGCTGGTTGGCCTCGACAGGCCTTAGACCTTCCGGCTGGATCTGCTGAGCTGAACATAACTGATATGTTCACTGTGATTGAGAATAACTTGTCAGATCGTGCCAAAGCATTTAAAACTATTATGTTTCAAGTCAATTCTTATGCGAACCAGGTGCCTCTAACTATCCTCGAGCCTAATGCCGTCAATATCCCAGAGCCTCAAAGAGCTCTCTCAGAAGATATAATAGTGGCCTTAGGAGAGTGGGATATAGTGATACCACCTGGGTGGGATGAGGCCCCCCCTGCTTATGTAGTCAATGAGGATATCGGACAGGCCCATGAAAATCACCATCTCATCCCACCTAGATGGCCAGTAGCCATAATGTTGGATGAGGATAATCAGGACGGAAGGAACAATCAAGAGAATCCCAATCAGGGAGGTGGGGGTGCCGATGGGGGGCAGGGAGGATACGAGGGACAAGCCTAACTCATCAAAATTATTACTAATAACCCATAATCCTTTATTATAATATCCTCACCATGATTTGTTATCAACACACTGGAAGCTGTGCTTATCCTCCATATTTTTCTATATAATAGCCTATCGTTGGGAACTCCAGGGTGTCCTAACCAGTAGTGGGCAAATGGTCTAGTAAAAAACATAACGAGTTTAAAGGTTATATATATATGACAATTGAGATGACAATGAACACTTATATAGGTATCAAATCTGCCAATATTACAGAACGAACAATACAAGTCTGTGTATGCAACTAATGGCCTTACATTACATATAAAAGGTCTGGGTTAGGTCTGGGTTAGGTCTGGGTTAGGTCTGGGTTAGGTCTGGGTTAGGTCTGGGTTAGGTCTGGGTTAGGTCTGGGTTAGGTCTGGGTTAGGTCTGGATGGACAAAAAATAAAAAAAAGATTAAAATTAGATTTTTTAAAAAATCCTCACTAGTTATATTGTGGTAAGCAGTTAGTTGTTGTATTGTAGGTGGTTATTTGTGTAAGTTATTGTTAGATTTGCTGAGTTATATATTTCTTTAAATAATTACAGTTATCATTATATAATCGAATAGATACTTAGTTTGTTTCATAACGACGTTGTTAGAGATTTTTTAACCCCTAATAGTTTAATATCTTACATACAGTTATAATTATTTGTAGATCTAAGTTGTTAATATAAAGTGTGTTTGTTAATTATTCTAGCATATATAAGAGATAGTATCCTAGTAGAACATGGCTAACCGGAATACTTTGTCGTTGAAAATGGTGCAAGCCCGCCGATTTGGAGTGCCGTCTATAATCGCTAATTTTTCGGCTTTAATGTCGGCATCATCAGATTCACTCAAGCCGATAGTATTAGTCAGCACAAATGATGTGCTGAGCGATGAGTACAGAGATCACATAAATGGATTCATGGACTGGACTGCAAGACCCTTAATTGCTGAGGTAATTGCTAGGGAGTGGGCTGCACGAAACGGAGTGCGTGACCCAGATCACGTACTTGCACGCTTGTATGGGGAGATGGCAGGATTAGCCGTAGTCAAAGACCAAAATACAGTGCAGCACAGGGACAACGCTAGATTGAAGGTGCTTCAGATCCTCAAACGGAATCCCCCTCCCGCAAATGAGATTATCTCATTAGTGGAAGACATCCTTGCGGCATGCCGAGAAGCGAACGGGGATCTCGCCCCTATGCAGGATTGTATTGACTTCATTCCCGGTGGTGGACAAGTATCAAACCAGACGGTGGAATTCTTCAGGCGCCGAGGCCACTTAATCCCAAGGTTCATCTTTACATCACAGGCCCTACATGAAGCCTGGCTTACTCTGAGCACAATAGATGAGGGTATAGTGGCTCTGGAGGAATATGAGGTTGAGTTGGCTGCCGACTATAACATGCAATGGCATATTGCCAATGACGATGTTGTTCTGGGTTATTACGAGGGCAAGGCCATCCAAAACCCAGATAAAGTGAAGGGATTAATAGCTGGGGCAGTATTCAGTTATTTAGCTGCTCTATCAAAAGTGGGCAACGTAACTGAGGGGTGGGTGCAACGAAGAAAAAACACTTTCGCCTCAAGGATACCAGGATTAAGATTGGATGCATACATCAATCATAACATTGTTCGGCTGTTTTATACGATGTATCAGGACTTACACGCCACATGGCATGATGTATACCGCCAGTTGGCGGTGTGCTGGTCTCTGCTACGATCTACAGAGAGCTTAAGTCTTACATGGATAATAGAACAAGCATCTAACAATAATGTCACAAGTCTTACTACGATTGCTGATGTTACGTCAAAATTAAGATTTTTTGATCCTGATCTCTTAATCCGGTCTGGTATCCCGGAAGGTAACTTTACTCAGGCACTTACGTTATCAATGAACATTTTAAGAAACCCGTTCAGCTCTGTGATCCATCCCGAAGTCAATATACGACAATATGCCGACCTTGCTTATTTATGTACGCGCATAAAGAGTCATCACCTTCGAGATGTAGCTTTCGCAGGATATAGAGGTCAAGCAAGCACAATGTGTGCGATGACTCAAGCAGAGTTGAATCAGTTAGCTGAGGGGATGTTCGAGTTATCCAATCAAAAAGCAGAAGCGACAATCAATCTCGAAGACTTATACCGTCGTGCGGTAAACAATCCCAATTATCAAGTGAGACTAATAGGGAATTCATACTTTAAGATCCCACTTACCGCATTACGGCAACGAAGAGCAGGGCCTGCTTTCTCAGGTGCAGATACTGCTGAACAACAAGAAACAGATCGACAGCAACTGAGGAGAGAGAGAGCTGGTTGGCCTCGACAGGCCTTAGACCTTCCGGCTGGATCTGCTGAGCTGAACATAACTGATATGTTCACTGTGATTGAGAATAACTTGTCAGATCGTGCCAAAGCATTTAAAACTATTATGTTTCAAGTCAATTCTTATGCGAACCAGGTGCCTCTAACTATCCTCGAGCCTAATGCCGTCAATATCCCAGAGCCTCAAAGAGCTCTCTCAGAAGATATAATAGTGGCCTTAGGAGAGTGGGATATAGTGATACCACCTGGGTGGGATGAGGCCCCCCCTGCTTATGTAGTCAATGAGGATATCGGACAGGCCCATGAAAATCACCATCTCATCCCACCTAGATGGCCAGTAGCCATAATGTTGGATGAGGATAATCAGGACGGAAGGAACAATCAAGAGAATCCCAATCAGGGAGGTGGGGGTGCCGATGGGGGGCAGGGAGGATACGAGGGACAAGCCTAACTCATCAAAATTATTACTAATAACCCATAATCCTTTATTATAATATCCTCACCATGATTTGTTATCAACACACTGGAAGCTGTGCTTATCCTCCATATTTTTCTATATAATAGCCTATCGTTGGGAACTCCAGGGTGTCCTAACCAGTAGTGGGCAAATGGTCTAGTAAAAAACATAACGAGTTTAAAGGTTATATATATATGACAATTGAGATGACAATGAACACTTATATAGGTATCAAATCTGCCAATATTACAGAACGAACAATACAAGTCTGTGTATGCAACTAATGGCCTTACATTACATATAAAAGGTCTGGGTTAGGTCTGGGTTAGGTCTGGGTTAGGTCTGGGTTAGGTCTGGGTTAGGTCTGGGTTAGGTCTGGGTTAGGTCTGGGTTAGGTCTGGGTTAGGTCTGGATGGACAAAAAATAAAAAAAAGATTAAAATTAGATTTTTTAAAAAATCCTCACTAGTTATATTGTGGTAAGCAGTTAGTTGTTGTATTGTAGGTGGTTATTTGTGTAAGTTATTGTTAGATTTGCTGAGTTATATATTTCTTTAAATAATTACAGTTATCATTATATAATCGAATAGATACTTAGTTTGTTTCATAACGACGTTGTTAGAGATTTTTTAACCCCTAATAGTTTAATATCTTACATACAGTTATAATTATTTGTAGATCTAAGTTGTTAATATAAAGTGTGTTTGTTAATTATTCTAGCATATATAAGAGATAGTATCCTAGTAGAACATGGCTAACCGGAATACTTTGTCGTTGAAAATGGTGCAAGCCCGCCGATTTGGAGTGCCGTCTATAATCGCTAATTTTTCGGCTTTAATGTCGGCATCATCAGATTCACTCAAGCCGATAGTATTAGTCAGCACAAATGATGTGCTGAGCGATGAGTACAGAGATCACATAAATGGATTCATGGACTGGACTGCAAGACCCTTAATTGCTGAGGTAATTGCTAGGGAGTGGGCTGCACGAAACGGAGTGCGTGACCCAGATCACGTACTTGCACGCTTGTATGGGGAGATGGCAGGATTAGCCGTAGTCAAAGACCAAAATACAGTGCAGCACAGGGACAACGCTAGATTGAAGGTGCTTCAGATCCTCAAACGGAATCCCCCTCCCGCAAATGAGATTATCTCATTAGTGGAAGACATCCTTGCGGCATGCCGAGAAGCGAACGGGGATCTCGCCCCTATGCAGGATTGTATTGACTTCATTCCCGGTGGTGGACAAGTATCAAACCAGACGGTGGAATTCTTCAGGCGCCGAGGCCACTTAATCCCAAGGTTCATCTTTACATCACAGGCCCTACATGAAGCCTGGCTTACTCTGAGCACAATAGATGAGGGTATAGTGGCTCTGGAGGAATATGAGGTTGAGTTGGCTGCCGACTATAACATGCAATGGCATATTGCCAATGACGATGTTGTTCTGGGTTATTACGAGGGCAAGGCCATCCAAAACCCAGATAAAGTGAAGGGATTAATAGCTGGGGCAGTATTCAGTTATTTAGCTGCTCTATCAAAAGTGGGCAACGTAACTGAGGGGTGGGTGCAACGAAGAAAAAACACTTTCGCCTCAAGGATACCAGGATTAAGATTGGATGCATACATCAATCATAACATTGTTCGGCTGTTTTATACGATGTATCAGGACTTACACGCCACATGGCATGATGTATACCGCCAGTTGGCGGTGTGCTGGTCTCTGCTACGATCTACAGAGAGCTTAAGTCTTACATGGATAATAGAACAAGCATCTAACAATAATGTCACAAGTCTTACTACGATTGCTGATGTTACGTCAAAATTAAGATTTTTTGATCCTGATCTCTTAATCCGGTCTGGTATCCCGGAAGGTAACTTTACTCAGGCACTTACGTTATCAATGAACATTTTAAGAAACCCGTTCAGCTCTGTGATCCATCCCGAAGTCAATATACGACAATATGCCGACCTTGCTTATTTATGTACGCGCATAAAGAGTCATCACCTTCGAGATGTAGCTTTCGCAGGATATAGAGGTCAAGCAAGCACAATGTGTGCGATGACTCAAGCAGAGTTGAATCAGTTAGCTGAGGGGATGTTCGAGTTATCCAATCAAAAAGCAGAAGCGACAATCAATCTCGAAGACTTATACCGTCGTGCGGTAAACAATCCCAATTATCAAGTGAGACTAATAGGGAATTCATACTTTAAGATCCCACTTACCGCATTACGGCAACGAAGAGCAGGGCCTGCTTTCTCAGGTGCAGATACTGCTGAACAACAAGAAACAGATCGACAGCAACTGAGGAGAGAGAGAGCTGGTTGGCCTCGACAGGCCTTAGACCTTCCGGCTGGATCTGCTGAGCTGAACATAACTGATATGTTCACTGTGATTGAGAATAACTTGTCAGATCGTGCCAAAGCATTTAAAACTATTATGTTTCAAGTCAATTCTTATGCGAACCAGGTGCCTCTAACTATCCTCGAGCCTAATGCCGTCAATATCCCAGAGCCTCAAAGAGCTCTCTCAGAAGATATAATAGTGGCCTTAGGAGAGTGGGATATAGTGATACCACCTGGGTGGGATGAGGCCCCCCCCTGCTTATGTAGTCAATGAGGATATCGGACAGGCCCATGAAAATCACCATCTCATCCCACCTAGATGGCCAGTAGCCATAATGTTGGATGAGGATAATCAGGACGGAAGGAACAATCAAGAGAATCCCAATCAGGGAGGTGGGGGTGCCGATGGGGGGCAGGGAGGATACGAGGGACAAGCCTAACTCATCAAAATTATTACTAATAACCCATAATCCTTTATTATAATATCCTCACCATGATTTGTTATCAACACACTGGAAGCTGTGCTTATCCTCCATATTTTTCTATATAATAGCCTATCGTTGGGAACTCCAGGGTGTCCTAACCAGTAGTGGGCAAATGGTCTAGTAAAAAACATAACGAGTTTAAAGGTTATATATATATGACAATTGAGATGACAATGAACACTTATATAGGTATCAAATCTGCCAATATTACAGAACGAACAATACAAGTCTGTGTATGCAACTAATGGCCTTACATTACATATAAAAGGTCTGGGTTAGGTCTGGGTTAGGTCTGGGTTAGGTCTGGGTTAGGTCTGGGTTAGGTCTGGGTTAGGTCTGGGTTAGGTCTGATTGCGATTGATTGCGACTAGGAAAGTTGTTCGGGAAAGATATACGGTTCAGGTTACGGGATTTTTTGTTTAAACAAAGAGTAGCAATAGTGAAATTTGCAAAATATCTTCGGAAATCCATATATCGGACGCGTAACAACGTAGTGACTAGGCGAAAAAGCGGAAAGTGAATCGGAACTCTGTGTAAATTGAAGTGGAGTGTGCCGGGAGGTTATTTAGGGATTTAGGGATTTAGGCATTTTTGTAGGAATTAGATTATTAGGTTTAAAAATAAATAAAATAGCGGTTTCGAGTGCAGAAACGCGTAGGAAATCTCGAGACGATTTCGGGGAACCCTCACTCGCCGGATTCGTGCTTAAATTCGAGGTGCTACGCGTCGGAAAACCAGGATAGGGATTTTGTATGAGTGCGACAAAGACAGAAAATACGGTTTTCGTGTGTGTAGGAGAGAGACACATAGAGGAAAATTAACAGGGGACAGACTAATACTCTGTTCTCTCTCTCTTCGAGTGAAGCGGCCATCTTGCCGGGAATAGAGTAAGAGAGGCCATACTGTCGGCAGTAAGAAGCGCGGTAATTGGCCCGCGCTCCGGCCAATGACAGAGAACCCTCAGAAGGCCGCCACCCTTTCGAGTGAGAACACGAGATATTAAATAGAGAAAATAACGGATCCGTACCCTTAAGGCGACGGACCCGGGTATTAGAGGAAAAAGGAGATCCGAATAAATTGTCGGACCTCTCTCTCCTACGCGCGCGAAACCGTTACCGACAAGATTTTGTTTAACTGTTAAGTAACAATCTAGAGGGTAAATTAGATTTATAATTAGATAGCGGGGTGGGGGGAAATATTATCTAAATATTTACACCCCCTAACTGAGCGCAAACTCTATTTTGTTAATGTAAATTGACAAAATAGAGTTAAAAAACAAGATAGAAGCCTGGTTTACCGACATTTAGCCAGTAGATTATTATATAAATATCCGAATTGTTAAGTACTAAATATCTCGGAAACGGTGCGTCGGACGCCATTTTCCTTGAAAAATTTAAAGAGTTTATGAAATAAGAATAGCATATAAGGAACAATATAGGTTAATGTAAAATTGTTTATAATAAGTTCGGATAATAGAGAGCTTTTGAACGCGTTGTCCTACAGGGTCGTGCGAGGGCTCGTTGGAAAGGGGAAATTGGTAGGAAGCGATCTCCAAGAACAAAAAGGGGGGCTCACTACCAATTTAAACGTTTTTTTTTGCGATTTTTCGGCGAGATATCGATAGGATAGTACGCTTAGTGTGTAAATTAGAGAGAATTGTTGAAATATAGTGGAAATATATGAATCCAGACTGAAAAACTCGTTAAAACATCGATTTACCTAATAACCCCCCACACTCCAGGGTACATAGTATCGTTTATTAACCGAATTATCCGGGGAAACAAAACGGGTGGGAAATCGAAAGGTTTTAAGAGACATTAATAACGGAATACAAATGTAAAAGGGCAGAAGCAACTTTTGACAGATTTTCTAACCTCGAAACTCATCTGTGCAGTTACGTCAAATAACATAGAACTAGGCGCAGACAGGGTCGATAAAACAGCGAGAGGTCGATAACTAAACGGGAATAGGGGGCGTAACAGTTCGCGAATCGCTATTGTCGGTAAAACAGATATAACAATAGAGTTCGAGACACGCGGATAAATGGACGAAAGGACGACCCCGCAGAGGGTAATACCTCCGGGGCACGATGAAATGGTATTTCAATCACCAATTTTTAGGGATGATGGAAACCCGCTCCATTCGTATCCGCTAAGTTTACTACTCAGGAATAAGGGAGAACTGAAGGAAAAAAGGAAAGAAATAGGAGGGACAAACTCTTCGGTAGAAATAACATCTTCGTCAACAGATAGCGAACAGGATGTAGAGGGGGGAGAAAGTAGGAAGAAAAGAAAAAAGAAGGGGGAAAAAAAAGATAGGAAGAAATTGAAGGAAGGAGAAATCACAATTTTAGATAAAAGCATAGTACAGATGGAAAACGTAGCGGGTTTCGATACCTTCGATACAGAGGACAACATAAGGGAAACGTTAGAGATACTATTAATGAATTTAAAAAGAACTGCGACTAGGATGAGAGAAATAGAAACATTCTGTGTAAAATCAAAAAATGTAAAATCAAGTATTAAGGAGGAGGTTACGGCCTCTAGATACGAAATAATTAACGCGGTAACGAGTGTGACACTAATTAATACGGCAATAGAAAATATTAAACTAAGAAATAGCTTTGCTATGACCGACGGTTCCACTCAAGCTTCTCCTACGTTACTAGACAGATATAGGAAAAACGCGGCCACAAATACAGACAATGAGAAACGGGGTAGGAAACCGGTAATTGCGAAGGATCAAAAGGGAAAAGATAAAGAAAAAGAGAAAAAAGAGGGAGGTAAGGGAAAAAGAACAGATATGAACATAGGAAACAAGGAAAAAGAAAGGGAAGAGAATAAGGAAGAGGAAAATAACGATCAGGATAGTCAAGACACAGAAGGAGAAGAAATGAAAACAGTAGAGGAATGGAAAATAATTTCCAATCGAAAGGCAGAGAAGAAAAAAGAGGCAGAAAGAAAGAAGAAAGAGAGAGAGGAAGAGGAAAACAAAAAGAGAGAAACAAGGAAAAAGGAATTGGCAGAAACAAGAAGAGCGAGACCACCACCTCCACCGAGAACGGACGCAGTAATAATAAAAGCCACGAGCAATAAAACATATGCGGACCTATTCAAAGAACTGAAACCCGGAGTGGCGGGAATACAAAAAGAAATCAAAACGGTAAGAAAGACAAGAGGTGGAGATCTACTAATCGAACTAGAGAAGGAAACGGACTCAATGTCTTTCGAAAAGGTAGTCAGGGACACACTTGGAACAGGTCATTCGGTCAGAAGAATGGCTCCAAGGGTGACCTACGAAATTAAAGGTCTAGATCCAGTAATCGAGAGGGAGGAACTGGCTACGGAACTGGCAACACAACTTAATATTAACGCGCATGACACAATAATTAAAACTTTAAAATACGCTTACGGTGGTTCAAGGACAGCGATAGTATCCATCCCTACAGCTACTGTAAGTAAAGTGGACGAAATCAAGGAAATCAGGATAGGGTACACTGTATGTAAAATACAAAGGACATTCGACCTGGTAAGGTGTTATAAATGCCACGAGTTTGGGCACATGGCATATACCTGTAAAGAAAAAATAGAAGGTAAGGAACTCTGTAGGAGATGCGGAGCGGAGGGGCACTCGATTAATAGTTGCCAAGCAATTCGCTCTTGTATCCTCTGCAGGAGAAAGGGAATACCGGCGGCAAATGCAGAACATATAGCGGGGGCGGCCAACTGCCCTCAATATTTAGCATATGTGAAGTCCCTTAAGGGTGAGAAAAATACTAAAGTTCAACATTAAAATTTTGCAGATTAACGCGAACCATTGCAAAACTGCTCACGACTTACTGAGCAAAACAGCAATGGACTTGATGGTGGACATTGTCATGGTAGCAGACCCATATAAAAACCCTGGTAACTGGATATGCAATAGGAAAAAAACTGCAGCAATCTGGGTCACCGGTTACAACAATATGGAGAGACAACAAGACGGGGACCACGAAGAAGAAGAATTTGTTTCAATTAGAATCGGGAAATACACTGTTATAAGTTTTTATATAACTCCGAATATTTCAGCGCAGGTGTACCTGACCAAAATTGGAAAGCTAAAAGAACATATTAAAAAGGAACAGGACAGGGGCAACAGGATTATCTTGGGAGGAGATTTTAACGCAAAATCCCCAGCGTGGAACTCAAACATACAGGATACTAAAGGTATGTACCTTCTCGATATTCTGTTCTCCCTTGATATACATCCTGTTGCCCCCCACGGCGGCCCAACATTTATAAGAGGTAATGCTGTGTCTAATATCGATTTTGTTGCGGCAAGCAAAAAAATACTAGACGAAGGAACGACGACATCGCGAGTCCTTGAGGCAGAAACAGCATCAGACCATAATTATATATTATCGGTATTCCATACGACTGATGACCTAAGGAAAAAGAAACCGGAATGGAAGAAATGGAAAATAACGAGTTCCGGTATCGAGGAGGCGACTCGCATTCTCGCAAAAACTCTGGAAAGCAAGGGTATACCGGGAACAAAGGTTAAACTAAATGAAAAGGAAGAAGAAGAATTCTTATCAAGTATCAGGTATGCCTGCGATGAAGCCTTCGAATCTGCGAAAGAAGCTACGAACAGAAGACCAGAAAATATATGGTGGAACCAAGAACTGGATAAGCTCCGGAAAAAAACTAGAAGATTTAGAAGAGATCTTCAAACTGCAAGGAAAAGAAACGCTGAAGATGAATGTGTCATTTTCAATGAACTATATAAGTTATCCAAGAAAGAACTCTCGAAGAATATTAATAAGGCAAAACGGGAAAAATGGGAGGAACTACTAGCAAGTGTGGAAAGGGACCCCTGGGGAAAACCATACAAGGTAGTCTTGAGAGAATTAAGAGCAGCCCCTCCAATCACGGACCTATCGGCTGAATTAATGGATAAAGTAATGAGAGGACTATTTCCAAAGAAGGAGAACAGCAACATCCCAAACAACGTACAGAGGCAACACGATATTCAACAGACGAACCAGGAGCAACGTATTGAATTCCACAGAGTAACAGAAGATGAGATCTTGACAGCAGCAGATAAATTGAAACCAGGTAAAGCAGTCGGCCTAGATGGTATACCAGCAGAGGTAATCAAATACTTAGCTAATAAACTTCCACAAGAATTCGCAGTATTACTAACAGGTATTCTAGCAAGAGGGAAAATACCAGCGGAATGGAAAAAGGCTAGGGTAATTTTACTACCAAAAGCGGGTAAAGATCCCTCAACTCCTTCAGCCTACAGACCAATTTGTATAATTAGTGCCATCGCAAAACTATTCGAATACGTGTTACAGGACCGCTTATTAAAGAAACTGGGAGGAGAACCGTTCAACAGGGCACAATATGGGTTCACGGCAGGAAAATCAACGGTACACGCTATGGACTACATATTAAAAAGGATAAAAGAGGCCACAGAACGTCAGCACTTCGCGGCGGTCATCGCACTAGACGTAAAGAACGCTTTCAATACAATAGACTGGCAAGCAATTGGAGAACACATAGTTAAAAGGGAAGTAGAACCATATCTGACTAGAGCGCTACAAGATTATTTTAAACTAAGAAAAATTCAATACACGCAGAATGGAGAGGAGAAGGAACTTGATATGTATATGGGTGTTCCCCAAGGATCAGTTCTCGGACCAACCCTGTGGAACATTGTATACGACTCGGTGTTGGAACAAAACAACCCTAAATGGTGCGACAAAAGAGCGTTCGCAGATGATCTCCTGCTCTTCGTGGAAGATACGAATCTGACTGGCTTAAAAAACAAAGCGAAAATAATGACAAAGGAGATTAAGGAATGGATGGATTCGGTGGGTCTAGAAATCTCCCAAACAAAAACTGAAATAATGATGGCCAACAGGAAAACAATACCAGAAGAATTTAGCTTTGATATAGCAGGAGTGGAGGTGAGACCAGGGGATTCACTAAAATACTTAGGACTAACGTTCGACGATCGGAGGAAATTCAACAAACATATAATCAACTCAACGAACAAAGCTATAAAAGTTATGGCAGCACTGAGTAGAATAAGCACTAATCTGGGAAAAGCATCAGAAAAAACACGAAAATTGTATTACTACACAGCGGAATCGGTGGTCTTATACGGGGCGCCGATATGGATGGATGCAGCAATGTACAATGAGAACAAGAGATTGCTAAGAAACACTCAAAGAATGGGACTGTCAAGAGTTGTCGCGTCATACAAATCCGTACCAGTGGATACTCTTTGTGTCTTATCAGGAATTATTCCATGGAGTTTGAAAGTGAAAGAAAGAGACAGAATCTTCAAATGGGAAAATGAAATCTTCAACTTTAAACATACATATGCGAGGTCTAACCCAGGGAGAACAACTGCGAGGGAAAGGACTCTACGAAACTATGATGAAGAAGAATATCTAAATGAAAGAGAAGAAGAAGACAGGGAAGAAGAAAATAGAATGCTAGATATACTTCGGCTAGAAATATTAGAAACAGAAAGAGAACAGGAAGAAAGCAACGATCCGATGAACCTTAAGAAATCCAGTAAGAAAAAAATAAGGAAAAAGGCTAAAGAAATCTCGGAAAAAAAATGGCAGAGAATATGGGATGAAGCACTGGTAGGAAGATGGACCCACAGATTACTACCAAACATTAATCTGTGGCTAGAAAGGAAACATGGACAATTAGATTTCTATCTGACACAGTGGTTTACAGGGCATGGTGTTTTCAACAGCTTTAGACATAGGATAGGAAAAACCAATTCACCTTATTGTTGGTATGACGACGGGGTGATAGACACCCCCGAGCATACAGTTATGTTTTGTTCCAGGTGGAAAAATAGGAGAGAAAATCTTTTTCAATCCATAGGATTAGACCCAAATACATCCGTGGTCGAAGCTCTGGTGGATACAATGCTGATCTACGAAGAAGCCTGGTATGCAGTCAGGGATTTCATAAGGGAAATACTTAGAGAAAAGGAGGAGACAGAGAGGGAGAGAGAACGAAGAGGAGAGGATATGGAGTCACCTTCAGTCGAAATTGAAGAGGACTTGGAATCCGGAGAACCAGAGAGGATAGATGGCTATTAAACCAAGAAAACAAAACCGAAAGGCTACCGAAATAGCCAAATTAAAAACTATGTATAAGTATAAGCATTTTCTTGAATGGACTACTGTTAAGTGCTAAACTATATATTGTATGGTATTTTATTATATTTAATATAAATCGAAAAATGTAACGAGGTAGGTTAAAATAATTATAGATCGATAAACTAATATTGAATATCGTAAGAATGTCACAGATTCGGAAAAAAGTACAACAAATCCTTGGCAAAAGCTGGCGACCAGATCTGCTTAGCGGAGAAAGGAGTAACGATCTGCCAGATGCTGGAAAGGAGCCGAGTGGATCAATTGGTGACCGGAACAACGTGTAAGCCTGTGGAAAATGCAGAAATGCGGGGCCAGGCCAAAGCGGAGGGACGGTTACCGGCTTGAACCACGAGGAGCCCCACAGAGGAAGGTAGCACCGTGGATCTGGAGCTGGATGCAGTTGTAGCAGCAGTATGAGAATTACTGGACAAACTGCATCAGAGGCGAACACGACAGCAAACAACGCCGCCGAATAAAGAATGAAGATACGCAAGGTCGGTCATTGTCATCTGGTCTAAGATAGCTGAGCCCAGGGAAGATAGAAAAAAAAAAAAAAAAAAAAAAAAAAATGGAAACACACTCGATTTAATATTATTAATGAACTAAAAATAGATCTAGCAACACGGAACGCGAAATTAAAAAATAGTTGAATTCAATCAGCTTATATTTATACTTAAAGTAATAAAAATAGGATACCTTGTACATAATACGACTAGGAATAATATAAATATAACGGAAATAATGTAACTTACAGATAAAACTAAATAGAACTAGGTTATTTTAACACTAATGTAAATAACGGAACGGCACACTCACAAAACAGAATAGTTTAAGAGAAAGAAAGAAATTGCCCCTTAATGCAAACGACCAGCCGTACGACGAAGTGAGCACTAAGACTCGCGTAAGAAGTCTACACGGGGCCGTATAAAGATATTACATTTATACAAATTGCGAAGTAAGGAAGCCACGGATCTCGTTTAAATTGTGAACGGGATGTTTTTTCGTCACAGGGAGTCATTAGGAAAAAGAATTTCTAAAAAATTCGCGCGGATTGAAGAGATATTTTTTCGGAAAAAATATGTAGCATTTTTTCCTCATAAACTGATAAAAGACAGTAAGATAAGACATTTTTGCCTCTTAACAATTTTTGAAATTCCGAAGCCTTAAGCCAATATTAGCGTAAACCTTCAGACAGAGACACGAAACCGAGAGAGAAGATGCTATGCCTCGCTCGACTACGTAACAAGGACGGAAACACCTCGTGTTTTCAATCGCTTGCTACTACGAAGGAGAAACGAGAACAGGTAGACACCGATATATACACGGTGATATGTGCTGAAAACTTGTTAGCTTTCGGTAAAATCGCAGGAGTATGGGCAGGGTGGATTAATAAATCATAAATCATAAACGAATAGGAATACTAAAAAGTTTTAAATATAAAGCTTTATCTCGTTTATTAAAGACACGGATACAAGCAAAATTGTGTTAAACAAAAATATTTCCTGTGACGAGAAGACAGGTCCGTGGAGCGATTCCGATGGCTTACCTGAAAAAGAAAAAGAGATAATTAATCCAGTAATTTAAATAAGGAATAGGATATTTTTGATACGGAAAAAGGCTCATACAGAGGACGGGGAAAAAACATCAACAGCCAAGGCGAGCGTCGACAAAGCAGCCGTGTCGAAACATAGGAGTAACGTTCGCATCGCGCCACCGGGGCAACACCCTCGTTTGAAACGGCACCTTAACCAATCAGAACGGGGGAGGAGGGGGGGTGAAGCAACGTTCAAACTCGAAAAGCGAGCGGCGGGCAACGGTCTCTTGGAGGTCGAGGAATCATTGCGACTAGGAAAGTTGTTCGGGAAAGATATACGGTTCAGGTTACGGGATTTTTTGTTTAAACAAAGAGTAGCAATAGTGAAATTTGCAAAATATCTTCGGAAATCCATATATCGGACGCGTAACAACGTAGTGACTAGGCGAAAAAGCGGAAAGTGAATCGGAACTCTGTGTAAATTGAAGTGGAGTGTGCCGGGAGGTTATTTAGGGATTTAGGGATTTAGGCATTTTTGTAGGAATTAGATTATTAGGTTTAAAAATAAATAAAATAGCGGTTTCGAGTGCAGAAACGCGTAGGAAATCTCGAGACGATTTCGGGGAACCCTCACTCGCCGGATTCGTGCTTAAATTCGAGGTGCTACGCGTCGGAAAACCAGGATAGGGATTTTGTATGAGTGCGACAAAGACAGAAAATACGGTTTTCGTGTGTGTAGGAGAGAGACACATAGAGGAAAATTAACAGGGGACAGACTAATACTCTGTTCTCTCTCTCTTCGAGTGAAGCGGCCATCTTGCCGGGAATAGAGTAAGAGAGGCCATACTGTCGGCAGTAAGAAGCGCGGTAATTGGCCCGCGCTCCGGCCAATGACAGAGAACCCTCAGAAGGCCGCCACCCTTTCGAGTGAGAACACGAGATATTAAATAGAGAAAATAACGGATCCGTACCCTTAAGGCGACGGACCCGGGTATTAGAGGAAAAAGGAGATCCGAATAAATTGTCGGACCTCTCTCTCCTACGCGCGCGAAACCGTTACCGACAAGATTTTGTTTAACTGTTAAGTAACAATCTAGAGGGTAAATTAGATTTATAATTAGATAGCGGGGTGGGGGGAAATATTATCTAAATATTTACACCCCCTAACTGAGCGCAAACTCTATTTTGTTAATGTAAATTGACAAAATAGAGTTAAAAAACAAGATAGAAGCCTGGTTTACCGACATTTAGCCAGTAGATTATTATATAAATATCCGAATTGTTAAGTACTAAATATCTCGGAAACGGTGCGTCGGACGCCATTTTCCTTGAAAAATTTAAAGAGTTTATGAAATAAGAATAGCATATAAGGAACAATATAGGTTAATGTAAAATTGTTTATAATAAGTTCGGATAATAGAGAGCTTTTGAACGCGTTGTCCTACAGGGTCGTGCGAGGGCTCGTTGGAAAGGGGAAATTGGTAGGAAGCGATCTCCAAGAACAAAAAGGGGGGCTCACTACCAATTTAAACGTTTTTTTTGCGATTTTTCGGCGAGATATCGATAGGATAGTACGCTTAGTGTGTAAATTAGAGAGAATTGTTGAAATATAGTGGAAATATATGAATCCAGGTCTGATTGCGATTAGGAAAGTTGTCCGGTTAGGATCGACGTTTTAACGAACATTCTTTTCGGTTCGCAACTTTGCAAAAATAGAAATTCTAGTAACGGTTTCGAAGTGTGCCTGGAAGTTTTTAGGGTAGCAATAGATTAGGAGCGCGATAAACAGCGAAGGATTTCGGAAAAATCCAAAAATAGCTAGGACCGTTCGACTCTACGGCTCACGGGAGACGTTTTCCCCCCGGGAATTTTTAACAAATTTTTCCGGCCGGTTAGCGACCCTCTCGGCGGACTTGGTGTCGAATCGGTAGCGCGCGCGAATTAGTTTAGATTTTAGAAAAAACGTAAAAATAGTTAGGTTAGTTCGACTCGACGGCCCAAGAGAGACGTTTTCCCCCCGGAAATTTTTTACAAATTTTTCGGCCGAGAAGCGACCCTCTCGAGGGACTTGAAAAATCCTAGATAGGATAGACCGCGAGTGCGAGCGAGACAGCGCGACGCGAGATCACGGGAGTGCGAGTGAGACAGGAATACATTTCGGTATTCCTGTTCCCGAACGAACGAACGTGCGTGCGAGCGAGCGAGAAAAGAAGTGAGTGCGAGAGAGAAAGAGAGTGCAAGTGCGAGCGAGAGAGCAGAGTGAACGCGTGCGAGAGAAAGGGATAGAGCGAGGAAGCCCTATAAATCGATCTTCGTGATTTATAGGTGACAGGAGCGACAAAATTCGTTGACACCTGTCACACGTCCGTCCTCTTCGGCGGTTCGTGGCCCACCCGCCACCCTTAGTCGCGCGAAGCGCGACGAACGCCGCCGGCTTCGCCGGCGGAAAAGCTAAGTCCACAGGGGTGGATTCTACGCCACTGCGAACACGGGCAAATTTGTCCGGCTGCAGGGCGGAACGATCCCCTGCGGCGCGTGTGTGTGAGGATTCGCGTGTATCTGTGAGCCGAGCACCAGCGCGTGTTTCGGCGAGCGTCGGCGAGAGCGAGAGATAGCACGAGTGCGAGCGAGAAAGCGAGTGCGGTCGACCGTCGTGCGAGCGAGACGGCGAACCGGTGAACGCGAGTGCGAGCGAGAGAGAGCGAGTGAACGCGCTCGGACCAGCGCCTCCTCAACCCTTTTTCGAGGGGAGAGGGGAGTGGGGGGACGAGAAGTAGAGTAGGCCGGCAACGGGTAGCCCGCGACAAGTCGGGACGATTCCCCCTTGGAGGGGTTACCCCTCGCCTATAAATTACGGAGGTACGGCCTCCCAAAGTTTTTTAGCGGAGGGAAGAATTTTCTTTTAGGGTGCCAATCGGTGGGGCTTCGACTGTTCGGAGTTTTCCCCCCCCGAGGGGTACCCCCCTCCCCCGCGGTTTAGGAAATACGGGCGAAAATAGGTAGAACTGTCTGTTCTGTTGCGATATCGAAAGATAGGCAGACAGACAGTATATATAGCAGGATAGATAGACGATTAGTTAGGGAGGAAATTCATTAATTAAAGGTCTGGGTTAGGTCTGGGTTAGGTCTGGGTTAGGTCTGGGTTAGGTCTGGATGGACAAAAAATAAAAAAAAGATTAAAATTAGATTTTTTAAAAAATCCTCACTAGTTATATTGTGGTAAGCAGTTAGTTGTTGTATTGTAGGTGGTTATTTGTGTAAGTTATTGTTAGATTTGCTGAGTTATATATTTCTTTAAATAATTACAGTTATCATTATATAATCGAATAGATACTTAGTTTGTTTCATAACGACGTTGTTAGAGATTTTTTAACCCCTAATAGTTTAATATCTTACATACAGTTATAATTATTTGTAGATCTAAGTTGTTAATATAAAGTGTGTTTGTTAATTATTCTAGCATATATAAGAGATAGTATCCTAGTAGAACATGGCTAACCGGAATACTTTGTCGTTGAAAATGGTGCAAGCCCGCCGATTTGGAGTGCCGTCTATAATCGCTAATTTTTCGGCTTTAATGTCGGCATCATCAGATTCACTCAAGCCGATAGTATTAGTCAGCACAAATGATGTGCTGAGCGATGAGTACAGAGATCACATAAATGGATTCATGGACTGGACTGCAAGACCCTTAATTGCTGAGGTAATTGCTAGGGAGTGGGCTGCACGAAACGGAGTGCGTGACCCAGATCACGTACTTGCACGCTTGTATGGGGAGATGGCAGGATTAGCCGTAGTCAAAGACCAAAATACAGTGCAGCACAGGGACAACGCTAGATTGAAGGTGCTTCAGATCCTCAAACGGAATCCCCCTCCCGCAAATGAGATTATCTCATTAGTGGAAGACATCCTTGCGGCATGCCGAGAAGCGAACGGGGATCTCGCCCCTATGCAGGATTGTATTGACTTCATTCCCGGTGGTGGACAAGTATCAAACCAGACGGTGGAATTCTTCAGGCGCCGAGGCCACTTAATCCCAAGGTTCATCTTTACATCACAGGCCCTACATGAAGCCTGGCTTACTCTGAGCACAATAGATGAGGGTATAGTGGCTCTGGAGGAATATGAGGTTGAGTTGGCTGCCGACTATAACATGCAATGGCATATTGCCAATGACGATGTTGTTCTGGGTTATTACGAGGGCAAGGCCATCCAAAACCCAGATAAAGTGAAGGGATTAATAGCTGGGGCAGTATTCAGTTATTTAGCTGCTCTATCAAAAGTGGGCAACGTAACTGAGGGGTGGGTGCAACGAAGAAAAAACACTTTCGCCTCAAGGATACCAGGATTAAGATTGGATGCATACATCAATCATAACATTGTTCGGCTGTTTTATACGATGTATCAGGACTTACACGCCACATGGCATGATGTATACCGCCAGTTGGCGGTGTGCTGGTCTCTGCTACGATCTACAGAGAGCTTAAGTCTTACATGGATAATAGAACAAGCATCTAACAATAATGTCACAAGTCTTACTACGATTGCTGATGTTACGTCAAAATTAAGATTTTTTGATCCTGATCTCTTAATCCGGTCTGGTATCCCGGAAGGTAACTTTACTCAGGCACTTACGTTATCAATGAACATTTTAAGAAACCCGTTCAGCTCTGTGATCCATCCCGAAGTCAATATACGACAATATGCCGACCTTGCTTATTTATGTACGCGCATAAAGAGTCATCACCTTCGAGATGTAGCTTTCGCAGGATATAGAGGTCAAGCAAGCACAATGTGTGCGATGACTCAAGCAGAGTTGAATCAGTTAGCTGAGGGGATGTTCGAGTTATCCAATCAAAAAGCAGAAGCGACAATCAATCTCGAAGACTTATACCGTCGTGCGGTAAACAATCCCAATTATCAAGTGAGACTAATAGGGAATTCATACTTTAAGATCCCACTTACCGCATTACGGCAACGAAGAGCAGGGCCTGCTTTCTCAGGTGCAGATACTGCTGAACAACAAGAAACAGATCGACAGCAACTGAGGAGAGAGAGAGCTGGTTGGCCTCGACAGGCCTTAGACCTTCCGGCTGGATCTGCTGAGCTGAACATAACTGATATGTTCACTGTGATTGAGAATAACTTGTCAGATCGTGCCAAAGCATTTAAAACTATTATGTTTCAAGTCAATTCTTATGCGAACCAGGTGCCTCTAACTATCCTCGAGCCTAATGCCGTCAATATCCCAGAGCCTCAAAGAGCTCTCTCAGAAGATATAATAGTGGCCTTAGGAGAGTGGGATATAGTGATACCACCTGGGTGGGATGAGGCCCCCCCTGCTTATGTAGTCAATGAGGATATCGGACAGGCCCATGAAAATCACCATCTCATCCCACCTAGATGGCCAGTAGCCATAATGTTGGATGAGGATAATCAGGACGGAAGGAACAATCAAGAGAATCCCAATCAGGGAGGTGGGGGTGCCGATGGGGGGCAGGGAGGATACGAGGGACAAGCCTAACTCATCAAAATTATTACTAATAACCCATAATCCTTTATTATAATATCCTCACCATGATTTGTTATCAACACACTGGAAGCTGTGCTTATCCTCCATATTTTTCTATATAATAGCCTATCGTTGGGAACTCCAGGGTGTCCTAACCAGTAGTGGGCAAATGGTCTAGTAAAAAACATAACGAGTTTAAAGGTTATATATATATGACAATTGAGATGACAATGAACACTTATATAGGTATCAAATCTGCCAATATTACAGAACGAACAATACAAGTCTGTGTATGCAACTAATGGCCTTACATTACATATAAAAGGTCTGGGTTAGGTCTGGGTTAGGTCTGGGTTAGGTCTGGGTTAGGTCTGGGTTAGGTCTGGGTTAGGTCTGGGTTAGGTCTGGGTTAGGTCTGGGTTAGGTCTGGGTTAGGTCTGGATGGACAAAAAATAAAAAAAAGATTAAAATTAGATTTTTTAAAAAATCCTCACTAGTTATATTGTGGTAAGCAGTTAGTTGTTGTATTGTAGGTGGTTATTTGTGTAAGTTATTGTTAGATTTGCTGAGTTATATATTTCTTTAAATAATTACAGTTATCATTATATAATCGAATAGATACTTAGTTTGTTTCATAACGACGTTGTTAGAGATTTTTTAACCCCTAATAGTTTAATATCTTACATACAGTTATAATTATTTGTAGATCTAAGTTGTTAATATAAAGTGTGTTTGTTAATTATTCTAGCATATATAAGAGATAGTATCCTAGTAGAACATGGCTAACCGGAATACTTTGTCGTTGAAAATGGTGCAAGCCCGCCGATTTGGAGTGCCGTCTATAATCGCTAATTTTTCGGCTTTAATGTCGGCATCATCAGATTCACTCAAGCCGATAGTATTAGTCAGCACAAATGATGTGCTGAGCGATGAGTACAGAGATCACATAAATGGATTCATGGACTGGACTGCAAGACCCTTAATTGCTGAGGTAATTGCTAGGGAGTGGGCTGCACGAAACGGAGTGCGTGACCCAGATCACGTACTTGCACGCTTGTATGGGGAGATGGCAGGATTAGCCGTAGTCAAAGACCAAAATACAGTGCAGCACAGGGACAACGCTAGATTGAAGGTGCTTCAGATCCTCAAACGGAATCCCCCTCCCGCAAATGAGATTATCTCATTAGTGGAAGACATCCTTGCGGCATGCCGAGAAGCGAACGGGGATCTCGCCCCTATGCAGGATTGTATTGACTTCATTCCCGGTGGTGGACAAGTATCAAACCAGACGGTGGAATTCTTCAGGCGCCGAGGCCACTTAATCCCAAGGTTCATCTTTACATCACAGGCCCTACATGAAGCCTGGCTTACTCTGAGCACAATAGATGAGGGTATAGTGGCTCTGGAGGAATATGAGGTTGAGTTGGCTGCCGACTATAACATGCAATGGCATATTGCCAATGACGATGTTGTTCTGGGTTATTACGAGGGCAAGGCCATCCAAAACCCAGATAAAGTGAAGGGATTAATAGCTGGGGCAGTATTCAGTTATTTAGCTGCTCTATCAAAAGTGGGCAACGTAACTGAGGGGTGGGTGCAACGAAGAAAAAACACTTTCGCCTCAAGGATACCAGGATTAAGATTGGATGCATACATCAATCATAACATTGTTCGGCTGTTTTATACGATGTATCAGGACTTACACGCCACATGGCATGATGTATACCGCCAGTTGGCGGTGTGCTGGTCTCTGCTACGATCTACAGAGAGCTTAAGTCTTACATGGATAATAGAACAAGCATCTAACAATAATGTCACAAGTCTTACTACGATTGCTGATGTTACGTCAAAATTAAGATTTTTTGATCCTGATCTCTTAATCCGGTCTGGTATCCCGGAAGGTAACTTTACTCAGGCACTTACGTTATCAATGAACATTTTAAGAAACCCGTTCAGCTCTGTGATCCATCCCGAAGTCAATATACGACAATATGCCGACCTTGCTTATTTATGTACGCGCATAAAGAGTCATCACCTTCGAGATGTAGCTTTCGCAGGATATAGAGGTCAAGCAAGCACAATGTGTGCGATGACTCAAGCAGAGTTGAATCAGTTAGCTGAGGGGATGTTCGAGTTATCCAATCAAAAAGCAGAAGCGACAATCAATCTCGAAGACTTATACCGTCGTGCGGTAAACAATCCCAATTATCAAGTGAGACTAATAGGGAATTCATACTTTAAGATCCCACTTACCGCATTACGGCAACGAAGAGCAGGGCCTGCTTTCTCAGGTGCAGATACTGCTGAACAACAAGGAACAGATCGACAGCAACTGAGGAGAGAGAGAGCTGGTTGGCCTCGACAGGCCTTAGACCTTCCGGCTGGATCTGCTGAGCTGAACATAACTGATATGTTCACTGTGATTGAGAATAACTTGTCAGATCGTGCCAAAGCATTTAAAACTATTATGTTTCAAGTCAATTCTTATGCGAACCAGGTGCCTCTAACTATCCTCGAGCCTAATGCCGTCAATATCCCAGAGCCTCAAAGAGCTCTCTCAGAAGATATAATAGTGGCCTTAGGAGAGTGGGATATAGTGATACCACCTGGGTGGGATGAGGCCCCCCCTGCTTATGTAGTCAATGAGGATATCGGACAGGCCCATGAAAATCACCATCTCATCCCACCTAGATGGCCAGTAGCCATAATGTTGGATGAGGATAATCAGGACGGAAGGAACAATCAAGAGAATCCCAATCAGGGAGGTGGGGGTGCCGATGGGGGGCAGGGAGGATACGAGGGACAAGCCTAACTCATCAAAATTATTACTAATAACCCATAATCCTTTATTATAATATCCTCACCATGATTTGTTATCAACACACTGGAAGCTGTGCTTATCCTCCATATTTTTCTATATAATAGCCTATCGTTGGGAACTCCAGGGTGTCCTAACCAGTAGTGGGCAAATGGTCTAGTAAAAAACATAACGAGTTTAAAGGTTATATATATATGACAATTGAGATGACAATGAACACTTATATAGGTATCAAATCTGCCAATATTACAGAACGAACAATACAAGTCTGTGTATGCAACTAATGGCCTTACATTACATATAAAAGGTCTGGGTTAGGTCTGGGTTAGGTCTGGGTTAGGTCTGGGTTAGGTCTGGGTTAGGTCTGGGTTAGGTCTGGGTTAGGTCTGGGTTAGGTCTGGGTTAGGTCTGGATGGACAAAAAATAAAAAAAAGATTAAAATTAGATTTTTTAAAAAATCCTCACTAGTTATATTGTGGTAAGCAGTTAGTTGTTGTATTGTAGGTGGTTATTTGTGTAAGTTATTGTTAGATTTGCTGAGTTATATATTTCTTTAAATAATTACAGTTATCATTATATAATCGAATAGATACTTAGTTTGTTTCATAACGACGTTGTTAGAGATTTTTTAACCCCTAATAGTTTAATATCTTACATACAGTTATAATTATTTGTAGATCTAAGTTGTTAATATAAAGTGTGTTTGTTAATTATTCTAGCATATATAAGAGATAGTATCCTAGTAGAACATGGCTAACCGGAATACTTTGTCGTTGAAAATGGTGCAAGCCCGCCGATTTGGAGTGCCGTCTATAATCGCTAATTTTTCGGCTTTAATGTCGGCATCATCAGATTCACTCAAGCCGATAGTATTAGTCAGCACAAATGATGTGCTGAGCGATGAGTACAGAGATCACATAAATGGATTCATGGACTGGACTGCAAGACCCTTAATTGCTGAGGTAATTGCTAGGGAGTGGGCTGCACGAAACGGAGTGCGTGACCCAGATCACGTACTTGCACGCTTGTATGGGGAGATGGCAGGATTAGCCGTAGTCAAAGACCAAAATACAGTGCAGCACAGGGACAACGCTAGATTGAAGGTGCTTCAGATCCTCAAACGGAATCCCCCTCCCGCAAATGAGATTATCTCATTAGTGGAAGACATCCTTGCGGCATGCCGAGAAGCGAACGGGGATCTCGCCCCTATGCAGGATTGTATTGACTTCATTCCCGGTGGTGGACAAGTATCAAACCAGACGGTGGAATTCTTCAGGCGCCGAGGCCACTTAATCCCAAGGTTCATCTTTACATCACAGGCCCTACATGAAGCCTGGCTTACTCTGAGCACAATAGATGAGGGTATAGTGGCTCTGGAGGAATATGAGGTTGAGTTGGCTGCCGACTATAACATGCAATGGCATATTGCCAATGACGATGTTGTTCTGGGTTATTACGAGGGCAAGGCCATCCAAAACCCAGATAAAGTGAAGGGATTAATAGCTGGGGCAGTATTCAGTTATTTAGCTGCTCTATCAAAAGTGGGCAACGTAACTGAGGGGTGGGTGCAACGAAGAAAAAACACTTTCGCCTCAAGGATACCAGGATTAAGATTGGATGCATACATCAATCATAACATTGTTCGGCTGTTTTATACGATGTATCAGGACTTACACGCCACATGGCATGATGTATACCGCCAGTTGGCGGTGTGCTGGTCTCTGCTACGATCTACAGAGAGCTTAAGTCTTACATGGATAATAGAACAAGCATCTAACAATAATGTCACAAGTCTTACTACGATTGCTGATGTTACGTCAAAATTAAGATTTTTTGATCCTGATCTCTTAATCCGGTCTGGTATCCCGGAAGGTAACTTTACTCAGGCACTTACGTTATCAATGAACATTTTAAGAAACCCGTTCAGCTCTGTGATCCATCCCGAAGTCAATATACGACAATATGCCGACCTTGCTTATTTATGTACGCGCATAAAGAGTCATCACCTTCGAGATGTAGCTTTCGCAGGATATAGAGGTCAAGCAAGCACAATGTGTGCGATGACTCAAGCAGAGTTGAATCAGTTAGCTGAGGGGATGTTCGAGTTATCCAATCAAAAAGCAGAAGCGACAATCAATCTCGAAGACTTATACCGTCGTGCGGTAAACAATCCCAATTATCAAGTGAGACTAATAGGGAATTCATACTTTAAGATCCCACTTACCGCATTACGGCAACGAAGAGCAGGGCCTGCTTTCTCAGGTGCAGATACTGCTGAACAACAAGAAACAGATCGACAGCAACTGAGGAGAGAGAGAGCTGGTTGGCCTCGACAGGCCTTAGACCTTCCGGCTGGATCTGCTGAGCTGAACATAACTGATATGTTCACTGTGATTGAGAATAACTTGTCAGATCGTGCCAAAGCATTTAAAACTATTATGTTTCAAGTCAATTCTTATGCGAACCAGGTGCCTCTAACTATCCTCGAGCCTAATGCCGTCAATATCCCAGAGCCTCAAAGAGCTCTCTCAGAAGATATAATAGTGGCCTTAGGAGAGTGGGATATAGTGATACCACCTGGGTGGGATGAGGCCCCCCCTGCTTATGTAGTCAATGAGGATATCGGACAGGCCCATGAAAATCACCATCTCATCCCACCTAGATGGCCAGTAGCCATAATGTTGGATGAGGATAATCAGGACGGAAGGAACAATCAAGAGAATCCCAATCAGGGAGGTGGGGGTGCCGATGGGGGGCAGGGAGGATACGAGGGACAAGCCTAACTCATCAAAATTATTACTAATAACCCATAATCCTTTATTATAATATCCTCACCATGATTTGTTATCAACACACTGGAAGCTGTGCTTATCCTCCATATTTTTCTATATAATAGCCTATCGTTGGGAACTCCAGGGTGTCCTAACCAGTAGTGGGCAAATGGTCTAGTAAAAAACATAACGAGTTTAAAGGTTATATATATATGACAATTGAGATGACAATGAACACTTATATAGGTATCAAATCTGCCAATATTACAGAACGAACAATACAAGTCTGTGTATGCAACTAATGGCCTTACATTACATATAAAAGGTCTGGGTTAGGTCTGGGTTAGGTCTGGGTTAGGTCTGGGTTAGGTCTGGGTTAGGTCTGGGTTAGGTCTGGGTTAGGTCTGGGTTAGGTCTGGATGGACAAAAAATAAAAAAAAGATTAAAATTAGATTTTTTAAAAAATCCTCACTAGTTATATTGTGGTAAGCAGTTAGTTGTTGTATTGTAGGTGGTTATTTGTGTAAGTTATTGTTAGATTTGCTGAGTTATATATTTCTTTAAATAATTACAGTTATCATTATATAATCGAATAGATACTTAGTTTGTTTCATAACGACGTTGTTAGAGATTTTTTAACCCCTAATAGTTTAATATCTTACATACAGTTATAATTATTTGTAGATCTAAGTTGTTAATATAAAGTGTGTTTGTTAATTATTCTAGCATATATAAGAGATAGTATCCTAGTAGAACATGGCTAACCGGAATACTTTGTCGTTGAAAATGGTGCAAGCCCGCCGATTTGGAGTGCCGTCTATAATCGCTAATTTTTCGGCTTTAATGTCGGCATCATCAGATTCACTCAAGCCGATAGTATTAGTCAGCACAAATGATGTGCTGAGCGATGAGTACAGAGATCACATAAATGGATTCATGGACTGGACTGCAAGACCCTTAATTGCTGAGGTAATTGCTAGGGAGTGGGCTGCACGAAACGGAGTGCGTGACCCAGATCACGTACTTGCACGCTTGTATGGGGAGATGGCAGGATTAGCCGTAGTCAAAGACCAAAATACAGTGCAGCACAGGGACAACGCTAGATTGAAGGTGCTTCAGATCCTCAAACGGAATCCCCCTCCCGCAAATGAGATTATCTCATTAGTGGAAGACATCCTTGCGGCATGCCGAGAAGCGAACGGGGATCTCGCCCCTATGCAGGATTGTATTGACTTCATTCCCGGTGGTGGACAAGTATCAAACCAGACGGTGGAATTCTTCAGGCGCCGAGGCCACTTAATCCCAAGGTTCATCTTTACATCACAGGCCCTACATGAAGCCTGGCTTACTCTGAGCACAATAGATGAGGGTATAGTGGCTCTGGAGGAATATGAGGTTGAGTTGGCTGCCGACTATAACATGCAATGGCATATTGCCAATGACGATGTTGTTCTGGGTTATTACGAGGGCAAGGCCATCCAAAACCCAGATAAAGTGAAGGGATTAATAGCTGGGGCAGTATTCAGTTATTTAGCTGCTCTATCAAAAGTGGGCAACGTAACTGAGGGGTGGGTGCAACGAA
>CAJYYI030000244.1:0-18155 GCA_913789915.3 Sphecodes monilicornis
ATTCTAGTATATTCTAGGATATTGTGGTATATTCTAGTATATTCTAGTATATTCGAGTATATTCTATTATATTCTATTATATTCTAGGATATTATGGCATATTCTAGTACATTCTAGTATATTCTAGTATATTCTAGTATATTCTGGTATATTCTAGTATATTCTAGTGTATTCTAGGATATTGTGGTATATTCTATTATATTCTAGTATATTCTAGTATATTCTGTTATATTATGGTATATTCTGATATATTATGGTATATTCTAGTATATTCTAGTATATTCTGGTGTATTCTAGTATATTCTAGTATATTCTAGTATATTCAAGTATATTCTATTATATTCTAGGATATTATGGCATATTCTAGTATATTCTAGTATATTCTAGTATATTCTAATGTATTATGGTATATTCTAGTATATTCTTGTATATTCTTGTATATTCTTGTATATACTGGTATATTCTAGTATATTCTATTATATTATAGTATATTCTGGTATATTCTAGTATCTTCTAGGATATTGTGGTTTATTCTAGTATATTCTAGTATATTCTAGTATTTTCTAGTATATTCTGATATATTATGGTATATTCTAGTATATTCTAGTAAATTCTAGTATAGTCTACTATATTCTGGTATATTCTAGTATATTCTAGTATATTCTAGGATATTGTGGTATATTCTATTATATTCTAGTATATTCTAGTATATTCTGTAATATTATGGTATATTCTGATATATTATGGTATATTCTAGTATATTTTAGTATATTCTGGTGTATTCTAGTATATTCTAGTATATTCTAGTATATTCAAGTATATTCTAGTATATTCTAGGATATTATGGTATATTCTAGTATATTCTAGTATATTCTAGTATAGTCTAGTATATTCTAGTATATTCTAGTATATTCAAGAATATTCTAGTATATTCTAGGATATTATGGTATATTCTAGTATATTCTAGTATATTCTGTTATATTATGGTATATTCTGATATATTATGGTATATTCTAGTGTATTCTAGTATATTGTAGTATATTCTGGTATATTCTGGTATATTCTGGTATATTCTAGTATATTCTAGTATAGTCTAGGATATTGTGGTATATTCTAGTATATTCTAGTATATTCTAGTATTTTCTAGTATATTCTGATATATTATGGTATATCCTGGTATATCCTGGTATATCCTAGTATATTCTGGTATATTCTAGTATATTCTAGTATATTCTAGGATATTGTGGTATATTCTAGTATATTCTAGTATATTCTAGTATATTCTAGTATATTCAAGCATATTCTAGTATACTCTTGGATATTATGGTATATTCCAGTATATACTAGTATATTCTAGTATATTGTGGTATATTCAAGTATATTCTAGAATACTATGGTATATTCTAGGGTATTCTAGTATATTCTAGTATATTCTAGTATATTCAAGTATATTCTATTATATTCTAGGATATTATGGCATATCCTAGTATATTCTAGTATATTCTAGTATATTCTAATGTATTATGGTATATTCTAGTATATTCTAGTATATTCTAGTATATTCTTGTATATTCTTGTATATACTGGTATATTCTAGTATATTCTATTATATTATAGTATATTCTGGTATATTCTAGTATCTTCTAGGATATTGTGGTTTATTCTAGTATATTCTAGTATATTCTAGTATTTGCTAGTATATTCTGATATATTATGGTATATTCTAGTATATTCTAGTATATTCTAGTATAGTCTAGTATATTCTGGTATATTCTAGTATATTCTAGTATATTCTAGGATATTGTGGTATATTCTATTATATTCTAGTATATTCTAGTATATTCTGTAATATTATGGTATATTCTGATATATTATGGTATATTCTAGTATATTCTAGTATATTCTGGTGTATTCTAGTATATTCTAGTATATTCTAGTATATTCAAGTATATTCTAGTATATTCTAGGATATTAGGTTATATTCTAGTATATTCTACTATATTCTAGTATAGTCTAGTATATTCTAGTATATTCTAGTATATTCAAAAATATTCTAGTATATTCTAGGATATTATGGTATATTCTGGTATATTCTGGTATAGTCTAGTATATTCTAGTATAGTCTAGTATATTCTAGTATATTCTAGTATATTCAAGTATATTCTAGTATATTCTAGTATATTCTAGTATATTCTGTTATATTATGGTATATTCTGATATATTATGGTATATTCTAGTGTATTCTAGTATATTGTAGTATATTCTGGTATATTCTGGTATATTCTAGTATAGTCTAGGATATTGTGGTATATTCTAGTATATTCTAGTATATTCTAGTATTTTCTAGTATATTCTTGTATATTCTTGTATATACTGGTATATTCTAGTATATTCTATTATATTATAGTATATTCTGGTATATTCTAGTATTTTCGAGGATATTGTGGTTTATTCTAGTATATTCTAGTATATTCTAGTATTTGCTAGTATATTCTAGGATATTGTGGTATATTCTATTATATTCTAGTATATTCTAGTATATTCTGTAATATTATGGTATATTCTGATATATTATGGTATATTCTAGTATATTCTAGTATATTCTAGTGTATTCTAGTATATTCTAGTATATTCTATTATATTATAGTATATTCTGGTATATTCTAGTATCTTCTAGGATATTGTGGTTTATTCTAGTATATTCTAGTATATTCTAGTATTTGCTAGTATATTCTAGGATATTGTGGTATATTCTATTATATTCTAGTATATTCTAGTATATTCTGTAATATTATGGTATATTCTGATATATTATGGTATATTCTAGTATATTCTAGTATATTCTGGTGTATTCTAGTATATTCTAGTATATTCTATTATATTATAGTATATTATGGTATATTCTAGTATATTCTAGTATATTCTAGTATATTCTAGTATATTCTAGTATATTCAAGTATATTCTAGTATATTCTAGTATATTCGAGTATATTCTATTATATTCTATTATATTCTAGGATATTATGGCATATTCTAGTACATTCTAGTATATTCTAGTATATTCAAGTATATTGTATTATATTCTAGGATATTATGGCATATTCTAGTATATTCTAGTATATTCTAGTGTATTCTAATGTATTATGGTATATTCTAGTATATTCTAGTATATTCTTGTATATTCTTGTATATTCTTGTATATACTGGTATATTCTAGTATATTCTTTTATATTATAGTATATTCTGGTATATTCTAGTATCTTCTAGGATATTGTGGTTTATTCTAGTATATTCTAGTATATTCTAGTATTTTCTAGTATATTCTGATATATTATGGTATATTCTAGTATATTGTAGTATATTCTAGTATATTCTAGTATATTCTGGTATATTCTAGTATATTCTAGTGTATTCTAGGATATTGTGGTATATTCTATTATATTCTAGTATATTCTAGTATATTCTGTTTTATTATGGTATATTCTGATATATTATGGCATATCCTAGTATATTCTAGTATATTCTAGTATATTCTAATGTATTATGGTATATTCTAGTATATTCTAGTATATTCTAGTATCTTCTAGGATATTGTGGTTTATTCTAGTATATTCTAGTATATTCTAGTATTTACTAGTATATTCTGATATATTATGGTATATTCTAGTAAATTCTAGTATATTCTAGTATAGTCTAGTATATTCTGGTATATTCTAGTATATTCTAGTATATTCTGTAATATTATGGTATATTCTGATATATTATGGTATATTCTAGTATATTCTAGTATATTCTGGTGTATTCTAGTATATTCTAGTATATTCTAGTATATTCTAGTATATTCAAGTATATTCTAGTATATTCTAGGATATTATGGTATATTCTAGTATATTCTAGTATATTCTAGTATAGTCTAGTATATTCTAGTATATTCTAGTATATTCAAGAATATTCTAGTATATTCTAGGATATTATGGTATATTCTAGTATATTCTAGTATATTCTAGTATAGTCTAGTATATTCTAGTATATTCTAGTATATTCAAGTATATTCTAGTATAGTCTAGGATATTGTGGTATATTCTAGTATATTCTAGTATAATCTAGTATTTTCTAGTATATTCTTGTATATTCTTGTATATACTGGTATATTCTAGTATATTCTATTATATTATAGTATATTCTGGTATATTCTAGTATCTTCTAGGATATTGTGGTTTATTCTAGTATATTCTAGTATATTCTAGTATTTGCTAGTATATTCTAGGATATTGTGGTATATTCTATTATATTCTAGTATATTCTAGTATATTCTGTAATATTATGGTATATTCTGATATATTATGGTATATTCTAGTATATTCTAGTATATTCTGGTGTATTCTTGTATATTCTAGTATATTCTAGTATATTCAAGTATATTCTAGTATATTCTAGGATATTATGGTATATTCTAGTATATTCTAGTATATTCTAGTATATTCAAGTATATTCTAGTATATTCTAGGATATTATGGTATATTCTAGTATTTTCTAGTATATTCTGATATATTATGGTATATCCTGGTATATCCTGGTATATCCTTGTATATTCTGGTATATTCTAGTATATTCTAGTATATTCTAGGATATTGTGGTATATTCTAGTATATTCTAGTGTATTATGGTATATTCTAGTATATTCTAGTATATTCTGGTATATGCTAGTAAATACTGGTATATTCTAGTATATTTTAGAATATTCTATTATATTATGGTATATTCTAGTATATTCTAGTATATTCTAGTATATTCAAGTATATTCTAGTATATTTTAGTATATTCAAGTATATTCTATTATATTCTAGGATATTATGGCATATCCTAGTATATTCTAGTATATTCTAGTATATTCTAATGTATTATGGTATATTCTAGTATATTCTAGTATATTCTAGTATATTCTTGTATATTCTTGTATATACTGTTATATTATAGTATATTCTATTATATTATAGTATATTCTGGTATATTCTAGTATCTTCTAGGATATTGTGGTTTATTCTAGTATATTCTAGTATATTCTAGTATTTGCTAGTATATTCTGATATATTATGGTATATTCTAGTATATTCTAGTATATTCTAGTATATTCTAGGATATTGTGGTATATTCTATTATATTCTAGTATATTCTAGTATATTCTGTAATATTATGGTATATTCTGATATATTATGGTATATTCTAGTATATTCTAGTATATTCTGGTGTATTCTAGTATATTCTAGTATATTCTAGTGTATTCAAGTATATTCTAGTATATTCTAGGATATTATGGTATATTCTAGTATATTCTAGTATATTCTAGTATATTCAAGTATATTCTAGTATATTCTAGTATATTCGAGTATATTCTATTATATTCTATTATATTTTAGGATATTATGTCATATTCTAGTATATTCTAGTATATTCTGTTATATTATGGTATATTCTGATATATTATGGTATATTCTAGTATATTCTAGTATATTCTGGTGTATTCTAGTATATTCTAGTATATTCTAGTATATTCAAGTATATTCTAGTATATTCTAGGATATTATGGCATATTCTAGTACATTCTAGTATATTCTAGTATATTCTAGTATATTCTTGTATATTCTTGTATATACTGTTATATTCTAGTATATTCTATTATATTATAGTATATTCTGGTATATTCTAGTATCTTCTAGGATATTGTGGTTTATTCTAGTATATTCTAGTATATTCTAGTATTTGCTAGTATATTCTGATATATTATGGTATATTCTAGTATATTATAGTATATTCTAGTATATTCTAGGATATTGTGGTATATTCTATTATATTCTAGTATATTCTAGTATATTCTGTAATATTATGGTATATTCTGATATATTATGGTATATTCTAGTATATTCTAGTATATTCTGGTGTATACTAGTATATTCTAGTATATTCTGGTGTATTCAAGTATATTCTAGTATATTCTAGGATATTATGGTATATTCTAGTATATTCTAGTATATTCTAGTATATTCAAGTATATTCTAGTATATTCTAGTATATTCGAGTATATTCTATTATATTCTATTATATTTTAGGATATTATGTCATATTCTAGTATATTCTAGTATATTCTGTTATATTATGGTATATTCTGATATATTATGGTATATTCTAGTATATTCTAGTATATTCTGGTGTATTCTAGTATATTCTAGTATATTCTAGTATATTCAAGTATATTCTAGTATATTCTAGGATATTATGGTATATTCTAGTATATTCTAGTATATTCAAGTATATTCTAGTATATTCTAGTATATTCGAGTATATTCTATTATATTCTATTATATTCTAGGATATTATGGCATATTCTAGTACATTCTAGTATATTCTAGTATATTCTAGTATATTCTGGTATATTCTAGTATATTCTAGTGTATTCTAGGATATTGTGGTATATTCTATTATATTCTAGTATATTCTAGTATATTCTGTTATATTATGGTATATTCTGATATATTATGGTATATTCTAGTATATTCTAGTATATTCTGGTGTATTCTAGTATATTCTAGTATATTCTAGTATATTCAAGTATATTCTATTATATTCTAGGATATTATGGCATATTCTAGTATATTCTAGTATATTCTAGTATATTCTAATGTATTATGGTATATTCTAGTATATTCTATTATATTATAGTATATTCTGGTATATTCTAGTATCTTCTAGGATATTGTGGTTTATTCTAGTATATTCTAGTATATTCTAGTATTTTCTAGTATATTCTGATATATTATGGTATATTCTAGTATATTCTAGTATATTCTGGTGTATTCTAGTATATTCTAGTATATTCTAGTATATTCAAGTATATTCTAGTATATTCTAGGATATTATGGTATATTCTAGTATATTCTAGTATATTCTAGTATAGTCTAGTATATTCTAGTATATTCTAGTATATTCAAGAATATTCTAGTATATTCTAGTATATTCAAGAATATTCTAGTATATTCTAGGATATTATGGTATATTCTAGTATATTCTAGTATATTCTAGTATATTCTAGTATATTCTAGGATATTGTGGTATATTCTATTATATTCTAGTATATTCTAGTATATTCTGTAATATTATGGTATATTCTGATATATTATGGTATATTCTAGTATATTCTAGTATATTCTGGTGTATTCTAGTATATTCTAGTATATTCTATTATATTATAGTATATTATGGTATATTCTAGTATATTCTAGTATATTCTAGTATATTCTAGTATATTCTAGTATATTCAAGTATATTCTAGTATATTCTAGTATATTCGAGTATATTCTATTATATTCTATTATATTCTAGGATATTATGGCATATTCTAGTACATTCTAGTATATTCTAGTATATTCAAGTATATTCTATTATATTCTAGGATATTATGGCATATTCTAGTATATTCTAGTATATTCTAGTGTATTCTAATGTAGTATGGTATATTCTAGTATATTCTAGTATATTCTTGTATATTCTTGTATATTCTTGTATATACTGGTATATTCTAGTATATTCTATTATATTATAGTATATTCTGGTATATTCTAGTATCTTCTAGGATATTGTGGTTTATTCTAGTATATTCTAGTATATTCTAGTATTTTCTAGTATATTCTGATATATTATGGTATATTCTAGTATATTCTAGTATATTCTAGTATATTCTAGTATATTCTGGTATATTCTAGTATATTCTAGTGTATTCTAGGATATTGTGGTATATTCTATTATATTCTAGTATATTCTAGTATATTCTGTTTTATTATGGTATATTCTGATATATTATGGCATATCCTAGTATATTCTAGTATATTCTAGTATATTCTAATGTATTATGGTATATTCTAGTATATTCTAGTATATTCTAGTATATTCTTGTATATTCTTGTATATACTGGTATATTCTAGTATATTCTATTATATTATAGTATATTCTGGTATATTCTAGTATCTTCTAGGATATTGTGGTTTATTCTAGTATATTCTAGTATATTCTAGTATTTACTAGTATATTCTGATATATTATGGTATATTCTAGTAAATTCTAGTATATTCTAGTATAGTCTAGTATATTCTGGTATATTCTAGTATATTCTAGTATATTCTGTAATATTATGGTATATTCTGATATATTATGGTATATTCTAGTATATTCTAGTATATTCTGGTGTATTCTAGTATATTCTAGTATATTCTAGTATATTCAAGTATATTCTAGTATATTCTAGGATATTATGGTATATTCTAGTATATTCTAGTATATTCTAGTATAGTCTAGTATATTCTAGTATATTCTAGTATATTCAAGAATATTCTAGTATATTCTAGGATATTATGGTATATTCTAGTATATTCTAGTATATTCTAGTATAGTCTAGTATATTCTAGTATATTCTAGTATATTCAAGTATATTCTCGTATATTCTTGTATATACTGGTATATTCTAGTATATTCTATTATATTATAGTATATTCTGGTATATTCTAGTATCTTCTAGGATATTGTGGTTTATTCTAGTATATTCTAGTATATTCTAGTATTTTCTAGTATATTCTGATATATTATGGTATATTCTAGTATATTCTAGTAAATTCTAGTATAGTCTACTATATTCTGGTATATTCTAGTATATTCTAGTATATTCTAGGATATTGTGGTATATTCTATTATATTCTAGTATATTCTAGTATATTCTGTAATATTATGGTATATTCTGATATATTATGGTATATTCTAGTATATTCTAGTATATTCTGGTGCATTCTAGTATATTCTAGTATATTCTAGTATATTCAAGTATATTCTAGTATATTCTAGGATATTATGGTATATTCTAGTATATTCTAGTATATTCTAGTATAGTCTAGTATATTCTAGTATATTCTAGTATATTCAAGAATATTCTAGTATATTCTAGTATATTCAAGAATATTCTAGTATATTCTAGGATATTATGGTATATTCTAGTACATTCTAGTATATTCTGTAATATTATGATATATTCTGATATATTATGGTATATTCTAGTATATTCTAGTATATTCTGGTGTATTCTAGTATATTCTAGTATATTCTATTATATTATAGTATATTCTGGTATATTCTAGTATCTTCTAGGATATTGTGGTTTATTCTAGTATATTCTAGTATATTCTAGTGTTTGCTAGTATATTCTAGGATATTGTGGTATATTCTATTATATTCTAGTATATTCTAGTATATTCTGTAATGTTATGGTATATTCTGATATATTATGGTATATTCTAGTATATTCTAGTATATTCTGGTGTATTCTAGTATATTCTAGTATATTCTATTATATTATAGTATATTATGGTATATTCTAGTATATTCTAGTATATTCTAGTATATTCTAGTATATTCTAGTATATTCAAGTATATTCTAGTATATTCTAGTATATTCGAGTATATTCTATTATATTCTATTATATTCTAGGATATTATGGCATATTCTAGTACATTCTATTATATTCTGGTATATTCAAGTATATTCTATTATATTCTAGGATATTATGGCATATTCTAGTATATTCTAGTATATTCTAGTGTATTCTAATGTAGTATGGTATATTCTAGTATATTCTAGTATATTCTTGTATATTCTTGTATATTCTTGTATATACTGGTATATTCTAGTATATTCTATTATATTATAGTATATTCTGGTATATTCTAGTATCTTCTAGGATATTGTGGTTTATTCTACTATATTCTAGTATATTCTAGTATTTTCTAGTATATTCTGATATATTATGGTATATTCTAGTATATTCTAGTATATTCTAGTATATTCTAGTATATTCTGGTATATTCTAGTATATTCTAGTGTATTCTAGGATATTGTGGTATATTCTATTATATTCTAGTATATTCTAGTATATTCTGTTTTATTATGGTATATTCTGATATATTATGGCATATCCTAGTATATTCTAGTATATTCTAGGATATTATGGTATATTCTAGTATATTCTAGTATATTCTAGTATAGTCTAGTATATTCTAGTATATTCTAGTATATTCAAGAATATTCTAGTATATTCTAGGATATTATGGTATATTCTAGTATATTCTAGTATATTCTAGTATAGTCTAGTATATTCTAGTATATCCTAGTATATTCAAGTATATTCTAGTATAGTCTAGGATATTGTGGTATATTCTAGTATATTCTAGTATATTCTAGTATTTTCTAGTATATTCTTGTATATTCTTGTATATACTGGTATATTCTAGTATATTCTATTATATTATAGTATATTCTGGTATATTCTAGTATATTCTAGTATATTGTGGTTTATTCTAGTATATTCTAGTATATTCTAGTATTTGCTAGTATATTCTAGGATATTGTGGTATATTCTATTATATTCTAGTATATTCTAGTATATTCTGTAATATTAAGGTATATTCTGATATATTATGGTATATTCTAGTATATTCTAGTATATTCTGGTGTATTCTAGTATATTCTAGTATATTCTAGTATATTCAAGTATATTCTAGTATATTCTAGGATATTATGGTATATTCTAGTATATTCTAGTATATTCTAGTATATTCAAGTATATTCTAGTATATTCTAGGATATTATGGTATATTCTAGTATATTCTAGTGTATTATGGTATATTCTAGTATATTCTAGTATATTCTGGTATATGCTAGTAAATACTGGTATATTCTAGTATATTTTAGAATATTCTATTATATTATGGTATATTCTAGTATATTCTAGTATATTCTAGTATATTCAAGTATATTCTAGTATATTTTAGTATATTCAAGGATATTATGGTATATTCTAGTATATTCTAGTATATTCTAGTATATTCTGGTGTATTCTAGTGTATTCTAGTATATTTTAGTGTATTCTAGTATATTCTAGTATATTCAAGTATATTCAAGTATATTCTATTATATTCTAGGATATTATGGCATATCCTAGTATATTCTAGTATATTCTAGTATATTCTAATGTATTATGGTATATTCTAGTATATTCTAGTATATTCTTGTATATTCTTGTATATTCTTGTATATACTGGTATATTCTAGTATATTCTATTATATTCTAGGATATTATGGTATATTCTAGTATATTCTAGTATATTCTAGTATAGTCTAGTATATTCTAGTATATTCTAGTAAATTCAAGAATATTCTAGTGTATTCTAGTATATGGTAGTATATTCTGGTATATTCTGGTATATTCTGGTATATTCTAGTATATTCTAGTATATTCTAGTATATTCTGTTATATTCTAGTATATTCTAGTATTTTCTAGTATATTCTGATATATTATGGTATATCCTGGTATATCCTGGTATATCCTAGTATATTCTGGTATATTCTAGTATATTCTAGTATATTCTAGGATATTGTGGTATATTCTAGTATATTCTAGTATATTCTGGTGTATTCTAGCGTATTCTAGTATATTCTAGTGTATTCTAGTATATTCTAGTATATTCAAGTATATTCTAGTATATTCTAGTATATTCAAGTATATTCTATTATATTCTATTATATTCTAGGATATTATGGCATATTCTAGTATATTCTAGTATATTCTAGTATATTCAAGTATATTCTATTATATTCTAGGATATTATGGCATATTCTAGTATATTCTAGTATATTCTAGTATATTCTAATGTATTATGGTATATTCTAGTATATTCTAGTATATTCTTGTATATTCTTGTATATACTGGTATATTCAAGTATATTCTATTATATTATAGTATATTCTAGTATATTCTATTATTTTCTAGTATATTCTGATATATTATGGTATATTCTAGTATATTCTAGTATATTCTAGTATATTCTAGTATATTCTGGTATATGCTAGTAAATTCTGGTATGTTCTAGTATATTTTAGAATATTCTATTATATTATGGCATATTCTAGTATATTCTAGTATATTCTAGTATATTCTAATGTATTATGGTATATTCTAGTATATTCTAGTATATTCTTGTATATTCTTGTATATACTTGTATATTCTAGTATATTCTAGTATATTATAGTATATTCTGGTATATTCTAGTATCTTCTAGGATATTGTGGTTTATTCTAGTATATTCTAGTATATTCTAGTATATTCTGGTATATTCTAGTATATTCTAGTATATTCTGGTATATTCTAGTATATTCTAGTATATTCTGGTAAATTCAAGTATATTCTCTTTTATTCTGCTACATTCTAGTATATTGTAGTATATTCTAGTATATTCTAGTGTATTCTGGTATATTCTAGTATATTCTAGTATATTCAAGTATATTCTATTATATTCTAGGATATTATGGCATATTCTAGTATATTCTAGTATATTCTAGTATATTCTAATGTATTATGGTATATTCTAGTATATTCTAGTATATTCTTGTATATTCTTGTATATACTGGTATATTCTAGTATATTCTATTATATTATAGTATATTCTAGTATATTCTATTATTTTCTAGTATATTCTGATATATTATGGTATATTCTAGTATATTCTAGTATATTCTAGTATATTCTAGTATATTCTGGTATATTCTAGTATATTCTAGTGTATTCTAGGATATTGTGGTATATTCTATTATATTCTAGTATATTCTAGTATATTCTGTTTCATTATGGTATATTCTGATATATTATGGCATATCCTAGTATATTCTAGTATATTCTAGTATATTCTAATGTATTATGGTATATTCTAGTATATTCTAGTATATTCTGTTTTATTATGGTATATTCTGATATATTATGGCATATCCTAGTATATTCTAGTATATTCTAGTATATTCTAATGTATTATGGTATATTCTAGTATATTCTAGTATATTCTAGTATATTCTGGTATATTCTAGTATCTTCTAGGATATTGTGGTTTATTCTAGTATATTCTAGTATATTCTAGTATTTGCTAGTATATTCTGATATATTATGGCATATTCTAGTATATTCTAGTATATTCAAGAATATTCTAGTATATTCTAGGATATTATGGTATATTCTAGTATATTCTAGTATATTCTAGTATAGTCTAGTATATTCTAGTATATTCTAGTATATTCAAGTATATTCTATTATAGTCTAGGATATTGTGGTATATTCTAGTATATTCTAGTATATTCTAGTATTTTCTAGTATATTCTTGTATATTCTTGTATATACTGGTATATTCTAGTATATTCTATTATATTATAGTATATTCTGGTATATTCTAGTATCTTCGAGGATATTGTGGTTTATTCTAGTATATTCTAGTATATTCTCGTATTTGCTAGTATATTCTAGGATATTGTGGTATATTCTATTATATTCTAGTATATTCTAGTATATTCTGGAATATTATGGTATATTCTGATATATTATGGTATATTCTAGTATATTCTAGTATATTCTGGTGTATTCTAGTATATTCTAGTATATTCTAGTATATTCAAGTATATTCTAGTATATTCTAGGATATTCTGGTGTATTCTAGTATATTCTAGTATATTCTAGGATATTGTGGTATATTCTAGTATATTCTAGTGTATTATGGTATATTCTAGTATATTCTAGTATATTCTGGTATATGCTAGTAAATACTGGTATATTCTAGTATATTTTAGAATATTCTATTATATTATGGTATATTCTAGTATATTCTAGTATATTCTAGTATATTCAAGTATATTCTAGTATATTTTAGTATATTCAAGGATATTATTGTATATTCTAGTATATTCTAGTATATTCTAGTATATTCTGGTGTATTCTAGTGTATTCTAGTATATTTTAGTGTATTCTAGTATATTCTAGTATATTCAAGTATATTCAAGTATATTCTATTATATTCTAGGATATTATGGCATATCCTAGTATATTCTAGTATATTCTAGTATATTCTAATGTATTATGGTATATTCTAGTATATTCTAGTATATTCTAGTATACTCTTGTATATTCTTGTATATACTGGTATATTCTAGTATATTCTATTATATTATAGTATATTCTGGTATATTCTAGTATCTTCTAGGATATTGTGGTTTATTCTAGTATATTCTAGTATATTCTAGTATATTCTGGTATGTTCTAGTATATTCTAGTATATTCTAGTATATTCTAGTATATTCTGTTCTATTATGGTATATTCTGATATATTATGGTATTTTCTAGTGTATTCTAGTATATTGTAGTATATTCTGGTATATTCTGGTATATTCTAGTATAGTCTAGGATATTGTGGTATATTCTAGTATATTCTAGTATATTCTAGTATTTTCTAGTATATTCTGATATATTATGGTATATCCTGGTACATCCTGGTATATCCTAGTATATTCTGGTATATTCTAGTATATGCTAGTATATTCTAGGATATTGTGGTATATTCTAGTATATTCTAGTATATTCTAGTATATTCTAGTATATTCAAGTGTATTCTAGTATACTCTTGGATGTTATGGTATATTCTAGTATATACTAGTATATTCTAGTATATTGTGGTATATTCAAGTATATTCTAGAATACTATGGTATATTCTAGTGTATTCTAGTATATTCTAGTATATTCTAGTATATTCTAGTGTATTATCCTATATTCTAGTATATTCTGGTATATGCTAGTAAATTCTGGTATATTCTAGTATATTTTAGAATATTCTATTATATTATGGTATATTCTAGTATATTCTAGTATATTCTAGTATATTCAAGTATATTCTAGTATATTTTAGTATATTCTAGTATATTCTAGTATATTCAAGTATATTCTATTATATTCTATTATATTCTAGGATATTATGGCATATTCTAGTATATTCTAGTATATTCTAGTATATTCAAGTATATTCTATTATATTCTAGGATATTATGGCATATTCTAGTATATTCTAGTATATTCTAGTATATTCTAATGTATTATGGTATATTCTAGTATATTCTAGTATATTCTTGTATATTCTTGTATATACTGGTATATTCTAGTATATTCTATTATATTATAGTATATTCTAGTATATTCTATTATTTTCTAGTATATTCTGATATATTATGGTATATTCTAGTATATTCTAGTATATTCTAGTATATTCTAGTATATTCTGGTATATGCTAGTAAATTCTGGTATATTCTAGTATATTTTAGAATATTCTATTATATTATGGCATATTCTAGTATATTCTAGTATATTCTAGTATATTCTAATGTATTATGGTATATTCTAGTATATTCTAGTATATTCTTGTATATTCTTGTATATACTTGTATATTCTAGTATATTCTAGTATATTATAGTATATTCTGGTATATTCTAGTATCTTCTAGGATATTGTGGTTTATTCTAGTATATTCTAGTATATTCTAGTATATTCTGGTAAATTCAAGTATATTCTCTTTTATTCTGCTACATTCTAGTATATTGTAGTATATTCTAGTATATTCTAGTGTATTCTGGTATATTCTAGTATATTCTAGTATATTCTGGTATATTCTAGTATATTCTAGTGTATTCTAGGATATTGTGGTATATTCTATTATATTCTAGTATATTCTAGTATATTCTATTATATTATGGTATATTCTGATATATTATGGTATATTCTAGTATATTCTAGTATATTCTAGTATATTGTGGTATATTGTAGTATATTCTGGTAAATTCAAGTATATTCTATTTTATTCTGGTATATACTAGTATATTGTAGTATATTCTAGTATGTACTAGTATATTCTAGTATATTGTGGTATATTCTAGTATATTCTAGATTACTATGGCATATTCTAGTGTATTCTAGTATATTCTAGTATATTGTGGTATATTCTAGTATATTCTAGATTACTATGGCATATTCTAGTGTATTCTAGTATATTGTAGTATATTCTGGTATATTCCGGTATATTCTAGTATAGTCTAGTGTATTCAAGTATATTCAAGTATATTCTAGTATATTCCAGTATATTCAAGTATATTCTAGTATATTCTAGGATATTATGGTATATTCTAGTATATTCTAGTATATTCTAGGATATTATGGTATATTCTAGTATATTCTAGTATATTATAGTATATTCTAGTATATTCTAGTATATGCAAGTATATTCTAGTATATTCTAGGATATTATGGTATATTCTAGTATATTCTAGTATATTGTGGTATATTCTAGTATATTCTAGGATATTCTAGTGTATTCAAGTATATTCAAGTATATTCTAGTATATTCCAGTATATTCAAGTATATTCTAGTATATTCTAGGATATTATGGTATATTCTAGTATATTGTAGTATATTCTTTTATATTCTGGTATATTCTAGTATAGTCTAGTATATTCAAGTACATTCAATTATATTCTAGTATATTCCAGTATATTCAAGTATATTCTAGTATATTCTAGGATATTATGGTATATTCTAGTATATTCTAGTATATTCTAGGATATTGTGGTATATTCTAGTATATTCTAGTATTTTCTAGTATATTCTGATATATTATGGTATATCCTGGTATATCCTGGTATATCCTAGTATATTCTGGTATATTCTAGTATATTGTAGTATATTCTTTTATATTCTGGTATATTCTAGTATAGTCTAGTATATTCAAGTACATTCAAGTACATTCTAGTATATTCCAGTATATTCAAGTATATTCTAGTATATTCTAGTATATTCTGGTATATTCTAGTATATTCTAGTATATTCTAGGATATTGTGGTATATTCTATTATATTCTAGTATATTCTAGTATATTCTGTTATATTATGGTATATTCTGATATATTATGGTATATTCTAGTATATTCTAGTATATTCTGGTGTAGTCTAGTATATTCTAGTATATTCTAGTATATTCTAGTATAGTCTAGTATATTCTAGTATATTCTAGTATATTTAAGTATATTCTAGTATATTCTAGTATACTCTAGGATATTATGGTATATTCTAGTATATACTAGTATATTCTAGTATATTGTGGTATATTCTAGTATATTCTAGGATATTCTAGTGTATTCTAGTATATTCTAGTATATTCAAGTATATTCTATTATATTATGGTATATTCTAGTATATTCTAGAATATTCTAGAATATTCTAGTATACTCAAGTATATTCTAGTACATTCTAGTATATTCTAGTATATTCTAGTATATTCTAGTATAGTCTAGTACATTCTGGTATATTCTAGTATATTCTAGTATATTCTAGGATATTGTGGTATATTCTGGTATATTCTAGTATATTCTAGTATATTCTGTTATATTATGGTATATTCTAGTATATTCTAGTATATTCTAGTATATTCTGTTATATTATGGTATATTCTGATATATTATGGTATATTCTAGTGTATTCTAGTATATTCTAGTATATTCTGGTATATTCTGGTATATTCTAGTATAGTCTAGGATATTGTGGTATATTCTAGTATATTCTAGTATTTTCTAGTATATTCTAGTATATTCTAGTATTTTCTAGTATATTCTGATATATTATGGTATATTCTAGTATATTCTAGTATATTCTAGTATATTCTAGTATATTCTGGTATATTCTAGTATATTCTAGTGTATTCTAGGATATTGTGGTATATTCTATTATATTCTAGTATATTCTATTATATTCTGTTATATTATGGTATATTCTGATATATTATGGCATATCCTAGTATATTCTAGTATATTTTAGTATATTCTAATGTATTATGGTATATTCTAGTATATTCTAGTATATTCTAGTATATTCTTGTATATTCTTGTATATACTGGTATATTCTAGTATATTCTATTATATTATAGTATATTCTGGTATATTCTAGTATCTTCTAGGATATTGTGGTTTATTCTAGTATATTCTAGTATATTCTAGTATTTGCTAGTATATTCTGATATATTATGGTATATTCTAGTATATTCTAGTATATTCTAGTATAGTCTAGTATATTCTGGTATATTCTAGTATATTCTAGTATATTCTAGGATATTGTGGTATATTCTATTATATTCTAGTATATTCTAGTATATTCTGTAATATTATGGTATATTCTGATATATTATGGTATATTCTAGTATATTCC
>CAJYYI030000245.1:0-2500 GCA_913789915.3 Sphecodes monilicornis
GAACGGTGGATCACTTGGCTCGTGGGTCGATGAAGAACGCAGCTAATTGCGCGTCAACGTGTGAACTGCAGGACACATGAACATCGACATTTCGAACGCACATTGCGGTCCACGGATACAATTCCTGGACCACGCCTGGCTGAGGGTCGTTTACGTAACCAAATACTGCTTGCGTTGCTCTTCTAAGTCCCCGCCGTCGCTTACCTCTCCAAGAGACACAATTGGTATATTATAAGAAAAATTGTGTGGAGGGCGCAAAGAGCGTTTCTGAGTCGGGTTGCGAAGAAGATGCTATATATACGTACGAGCGATGGATGGGCGTATCGTCGGCGTTTGACGCGGTTCTGTGTGAAAATTGCCAATTTCGCATTGCGTTGTACTGTTTCCGGAGACGAAGACGATGGGTATATCTGACGTGTATCACACGGACTTGCGTGAGTGTTTTCGGCGTCGCGAGTCGTGTTTATTCATGTATAAACACGACCGCCCGCGAACACCGCTCCGTGCGCGACAGATCGAAATCTCTCTCTCCGCGTGGAACGGCTCGCATTCGCGGAAGAAGCGTTTCGCGCTCTCGAACGTTATACGCGCTCCCGACGTCGCCTGAAATGATGCGTATTCATATCCGAAAGGTTATACAATACATAAAAAGAGTCGACACACAGAGAGACGACTACAGAGAGAATGGACACAAATACAAAATGAAAGAGAGGAGATATTAATATGTGTTTGCACGCACAACGTAAGCCCCAGGGAGAGAGATATTGACGTACGCCTGCGCGTGGAGATGTGCCTCTAAGTAAAAACACGCGTCGACGCGGAGGGTCGTCGTTGCTAGCGACTTCCGACAAACACAAAATTGATCTTGAAAGAGACGAGAGAAGAAGAGAGTTCTTCGCGAGAGAGAGATGAGGTTTCTCGTTCTACGAACGCTTTGACGATCGATGGACAAACGTAGAGAGACAACAGCCAAAATGTTGTTGGCATTGTGCGGGATGCGCACGCGTACTTGTATCGGGTGGAGATAAATAATATCTCCCCGTCTCGTCGCGTGTCCTCGCCGATCCACGACAAGAGTTGTGTTTCTCTCGCCATCGCCACGTTCGTTTGAATTGAATGACGACCAAGATATTCAAAGACCTCTCGCGTGTCTCTTTCTCTCTCTTTTTCATTTTCGTGTTTGATCGGATAATATCGCGACGCAGCGTTTCTGTACCCCCGTGCGTGTCTGTGTGTAAAATAATAGAGAGAACACCCACCGGGTTACCGATATACACAACTCCTCTATGGAGTGGCTTTCGAACTTCGTTGTTGTCATTCACACAAATATCTCTCCGAAACATGCTCGGCCGAAGGTAACAGAAAAGACCCGTTTTTGTCGGTCGCCCCATACACGAGCGTGTGTGTAACGTTGTGTCGTTATCCTTAATGTCTTTTATTCTTCATTGTCGTACGCGAGACCGCGCGATCCGAGAGAGGATCGTCCAGCGAGAGTTTCCGTTCGACGACGAAATGAAGAAATTGAATTTTATAGACAGAGAGAGACAGACGACACACGCCACACGCGCGAAGTTTGGCGAGGCGCATAAGGCAAAATCTTGATATTATTATCGAATTGGTGTTCTTTTCGAAGCTTCGTCGAGAGAGAAGTTTTGTTTTCATTTTTTTTTTTTTGTGCTCCTCTGTACGCTCTCGAGCGACGAACTCTTTTTTTTTGTTTTAACGCTTTCGGGGTGTAATACAAGAAAGAAAAAAAAATTATTTTTTTTTCACGTTTGACGACCTCAGAGTAGGCGAGATTACCCGCTGAATTTAAGCATATTACTAAGCGGAGGAAAAGAAACTAACAAGGATTTCCTTAGTAGCTGCGAGCGAACAGGAATTAGCCCAGCACTGAATCCCGCGGTTCCGCCGTTGGGAAATGTAGTGTTCAGGAGGGTCAGTTTATCCCGTGACGTCGAACCGCGTCCAAGTCCATCTTGAATGGGGCCATTTACCCGTAGAGGGTGCCAGGCCCGTAGCGACCGGTACGCGTTTCGGGAGGACCTCTCCTTAGAGTCGGGTTGCTTGAGAGTGCAGCCCTAAGTGGGTGGTAAACTCCATCTAAGGCTAAATATGACCACGAGACCGATAGCGAACAAGTACCGTGAGGGAAAGTTGAAAAGAACTTTGAAGAGAGAGTTCAAGAGTACGTGAAACCGTTCAGGGGTAAACCTGAGAAACCCAAAAGATCGAATGGGGAGATTCATCGTCGACGAGGCTGGCTTCCGTTGGTGCGCAGATAGCCCGCAATGGTGCCTTCGTGGTTACCAGTGCGAGGGTACACCACCTTCGGCAAATGTTCCGGCTACGTAGTCGTGCACTTCTCCCTTAGTAGAACGTCGCGACCCGTTGCGTGTCGGTCTACGGCCCGAGTTTGTTGACTGTCGTGTCGCCATCGCGCGCACACGGCAGACGCTCGGTCTCGCCTGGCCGGCTGCGTGACGGTACTCTGACGGTA
>CAJYYI030000245.1:7500-10000 GCA_913789915.3 Sphecodes monilicornis
GGAGGTTGGTACGAAAGCAATACGCCGCTGGCAACTTGTCGTGCAAATCGTAGGTTGGTACTGAAGCAATACGCCGCTGGGAACTTGTCGTGCAATTCGGAGGTTGGTACTGAAGCAATACGCCGCTGGGAACTTGTCGTGCAATTCGGAGGTTGGTACCGAAGCAATACGCCGCTGGCAACTTGTCGTGCAATTCGGAGGTTGGTACGAAAGCAATACGCCGCTGGCAACTTGTCGTGCAAATCGGAGGTTGGTACGAAAGCAATACGCCGCTGGCAACTTGTCGTGCAGATCGGAGGTTACTACTCAAGCAATACGCCGCTGGCAACTTGTCGTGCAGATCGGAGGTTACTACTCAAGCAATACGCCGCTGGGAACTTGTCGTGCAATTCGGAGGTTGGTACGAAAGCAATACGCCGCTGGCAACTTGTCGTGCAAATCGGAGGTTGGTACGAAAGCAATACGCCGCTGGGAACTTGTCTTGCCGAACGATGACTGCTCCGTTTCAAAAATTATTACTCCGAAAGTACGCATCGGAGCTGTCTGTATTTTCTATATGTGTCTTAAAACGCACCGTTTAATCGATTGATATTGCTGAAATTCGTGAAAAATAAATTTTGAAAGAGTTTCATACGTCGGTGAATGCGCCGCGGGACTTAGAAAATTTTCGGAGCACGCCGCGAGAACGATCGCTGCTCCGTTTCAAAAATTATTACTCCGAAAGTACGCATCGGAGCAGTCTGCATTTTCAATATGTGTCTTAAAACGCACCGTTTAATCGATTGATATTGTTGAAATTCGTGAAAAATAAATTTTGAAAGAGTTTCATACGTCGGTGAATGTGCCGCTGGGACTTAGAAAATTTTCGGAGCACGCCGCGAGAACGATCGCTGCTCCGTTTCAAAAATTATTACTCCGAAAGTACGCATCGGAGCAGTCTGCATTTTCAATATGTGTCTTAAAACGCACCGTTTAATCGATTGATATTGTTGAAATTCGTGAAAAATAAATTTTGAAAGAGTTTCATACGTCGGTGAATGTGCCGCTGGGACTTAGAAAATTTTCGGAGCACGCCGCGAGAACGATCGCTGCTCCGTTTCAAAAATTATTACTCCGAAAGTACGCATCGGAGCAGTCTGCATTTTCAATATGTGTCTTAAAACGCACCGTTTAATCGATTGATATTGTTGAAATTCGTGAAAAATAAATTTTGAAAGAGTTTCATACGTCGATGAATGTGCCGCGGGACTTAGAAAATTTTCGGAGCGCACCGCTCCGAGTAGTACGCTCGGCCATTATTTGCAATTATTTTTGTTAATATGCTTCAGAACGAATTTTTAATACGATATTTGTTGTTAAAACGCCAATTGTTACAATGATCTAACATTAAAAATCGTTTAAGAACATTATTAAAAAAGTTTACTCTTGACCGTGAGAGCTAAAAAATTTTCGGAGTACCGTGATATATAATGAAAAGTTGTGTATTTTATGTAGAATAATCTAGTAATGTGAAAATTTGTTGAATTTGAGAACGCCTTTTTTCGCGGTGAACGTGCCGCGGGACTTGGAAAATTTTCGGAGCGCGCCGCTCCGAGTAGTACGCTCGCCCATTATTTGCAATTATTTTTGTTAATATGCTTCAGAACGAATTTTTATTACGATATTTGTTGTTAAAACACTAATTGTTACAATGATCTAACATTAAAAATCGTTTAAGAACATTATTAAAAAAGTTTACTCTTGACCGTGAGGACTTAGAGAATTTTCGGAGCGCGCCGCTCCGAGTAGTACGCTCGCCCATTATTTGCAATTATTTTTGTTAATATGCTTCAGAACGAATTTTTATTACGATATTTGTTGTTAAAACACTAATTGTTACAATGATCTAACATTAAAAATCGTTTAAGAACATTATTAAAAAAGTTTACTCTTGACCGTGAGGACTTAGAGAATTTTCGGAGCGCGCCGCTCCGAGTAGTACGCTCGCCCATTATTTGCAATTATTTTTGTTAATATGCTTCAGAACGAATTTTTATTACGATATTTGTTGTTAAAACACTAATTGTTACAATGATCTAACATTAAAAATCGTTTAAGAACATTATTAAAAAAGTTTACTCTTGACCGTGAGGACTTAGAGAATTTTCGGAGCGCGCCGCTCCGAGTAGTACGCTCGCCCATTATTTGCAATTATTTTTGTTAATATGCTTCAGAACGAATTTTTATTACGATATTTGTTGTTAAAACACTAATTGTTACAATGATCTAACATTAAAAATCGTTTAAGAACATTATTAAAAAAGTTTACTCTTGACCGTGAGAGCTAAAAAATTTTCGGAGTACCGTGATATATAATGAAAAGTTGTGTATTTTATGTAGAATAATCTAGTAATGTGAAAATTTGTTGAATTTGAGAAAAAAAATTTTCACTCATTTTTGCGGCTAAGTCCGAAGAGCCTTCTCGAACGGGCTGTTGCCGCGGCGGTTTACCACCATAAGC
>CAJYYI030000245.1:15000-35000 GCA_913789915.3 Sphecodes monilicornis
TACTATTCGCCCGGCCGTCAGATACGCGAGACGAGCGTTGTGCTCTCTCTCGACCGTACTCTGACGGTTTCCGTCTTAACGGGACGTTCGTGTCGTTTTTTTTTTTTTTTAAAAAAAAAACGACGCCTGAATCTCCTTCGCGCGCTGGTTGGAGTTTTCAGGTATCGGCGTTCTTACGAACCGCAGAACAAGAGACATACACATATATACGATTGATGATCAATCAAATTATATACGATTACCCTGAACGGTGGATCACTTGGCTCGTGGGTCGATGAAGAACGCAGCTAATTGCGCGTCAACGTGTGAACTGCAGGACACATGAACATCGACATTTCGAACGCACATTGCGGTCCACGGATACAATTCCTGGACCACGCCTGGCTGAGGGTCGTTTACGTAACCAAATACTGCTTGCGTTGCTCTTCTAAGTCCCCGCCGTCGCTTACCTCTCCAAGAGACACAATTGGTATATTATAAGAAAAATTGTGTGGAGGGCGCAAAGAGCGTTTCTGAGTCGGGTTGCGAAGAAGATGCTATATATACGTACGAGCGATGGATGGGCGTATCGTCGGCGTTTGACGCGGTTCTGTGTGAAAATTGCCAATTTCGCATTGCGTTGTACTGTTTCCGGAGACGAAGACGATGGGTATATCTGACGTGTATCACACGGACTTGCGTGAGTGTTTTCGGCGTCGCGAGTCGTGTTTATTCATGTATAAACACGACCGCCCGCGAACACCGCTCCGTGCGCGACAGATCGAAATCTCTCTCTCCGCGTGGAACGGCTCGCATTCGCGGAAGAAGCGTTTCGCGCTCTCGAACGTTATACGCGCTCCCGACGTCGCCTGAAATGATGCGTATTCATATCCGAAAGGTTATACAATACATAAAAAGAGTCGACACACAGAGAGACGACTACAGAGAGAATGGACACAAATACAAAATGAAAGAGAGGAGATATTAATATGTGTTTGCACGCACAACGTAAGCCCCAGGGAGAGAGATATTGACGTACGCCTGCGCGTGGAGATGTGCCTCTAAGTAAAAACACGCGTCGACGCGGAGGGTCGTCGTTGCTAGCGACTTCCGACAAACACAAAATTGATCTTGAAAGAGACGAGAGAAGAAGAGAGTTCTTCGCGAGAGAGAGATGAGGTTTCTCGTTCTACGAACGCTTTGACGATCGATGGACAAACGTAGAGAGACAACAGCCAAAATGTTGTTGGCATTGTGCGGGATGCGCACGCGTACTTGTATCGGGTGGAGATAAATAATATCTCCCCGTCTCGTCGCGTGTCCTCGCCGATCCACGACAAGAGTTGTGTTTCTCTCGCCATCGCCACGTTCGTTTGAATTGAATGACGACCAAGATATTCCAAGACCTCTCGCGTGTCTCTTTCTCTCTCTTTTTCATTTTCGTGTTTGATCGGATAATATCGCGACGCAGCGTTTCTGTACCCCCGTGTGTCTGTGTGTAAAATAATAGAGAGAACACCCACCGGGTTACCGATATACACAACTCCTCTATGGAGTGGCTTTCGAACTTCGTTGTTGTCATTCACACAAATATCTCTCCGAAACATGCTCGGCCGAAGGTAACAGAAAAGACCCGTTTTTGTCGGTCGCCCCATACACGAGCGTGTGTGTAACGTTGTGTCGTTATCCTTAATGTCTTTTATTCTTCATTGTCGTACGCGAGACCGCGCGATCCGAGAGAGGATCGTCCAGCGAGAGTTTCCGTTCGACGACGAAATGAAGAAATTGAATTTTATAGACAGAGAGAGACAGACGACACACGCCACACGCGCGAAGTTTGGCGAGGCGCATAAGGCAAAATCTTGATATTATTATCGAATTGGTGTTCTTTTCGAAGCTTCGTCGAGAGAGAAGTTTTGTTTTCATTTTTTTTTTTTTGTGCTCCTCTGTACGCTCTCGAGCGACGAACTCTTTTTTTTTGTTTTAACGCTTTCGGGGTGTAATACAAGAAAGAAAAAAAAATTATTTTTTTTTCACGTTTGACGACCTCAGAGTAGGCGAGATTACCCGCTGAATTTAAGCATATTACTAAGCGGAGGAAAAGAAACTAACAAGGATTTCCTTAGTAGCTGCGAGCGAACAGGAATTAGCCCAGCACTGAATCCCGCGGTTCCGCCGTTGGGAAATGTAGTGTTCAGGAGGGTCAGTTTATCCCGTGACGTCGAACCGCGTCCAAGTCCATCTTGAATGGGGCCATTTACCCGTAGAGGGTGCCAGGCCCGTAGCGACCGGTACGCGTTTCGGGAGGACCTCTCCTTAGAGTCGGGTTGCTTGAGAGTGCAGCCCTAAGTGGGTGGTAAACTCCATCTAAGGCTAAATATGACCACGAGACCGATAGCGAACAAGTACCGTGAGGGAAAGTTGAAAAGAACTTTGAAGAGAGAGTTCAAGAGTACGTGAAACCGTTCAGGGGTAAACCTGAGAAACCCAAAAGATCGAATGGGGAGATTCATCGTCGACGAGGCTGGCTTCCGTTGGTGCGCAGATAGCCCGCAATGGTGCCTTCGTGGTTACCAGTGCGAGGGTACACCACCTTCGGCAAATGTTCCGGCTACGTAGTCGTGCACTTCTCCCTTAGTAGAACGTCGCGACCCGTTGCGTGTCGGTCTACGGCCCGAGTTTGTTGACTGTCGTGTCGCCATCGCGCGCACACGGCAGACGCTCGGTCTCGCCTGGCCGGCTGCGTGACGGTACTCTGACGGTATCGGGCCGCAACCAATCCATTCTCGAATGTTTGTGCGTCAGGCCCGCCGCAAGCTCGGTTTTCTACCCGGAGGCACGGACCTGGTGCCGGCTCCGGGCCTAACCAGCTGTTAGCAGGCGGTGTCCTCGGACTGGCCAAGCTTTGAATTACCGGTCAGCGACGCTACTGCTTTGGGTACTCTCAGGACCCGTCTTGAAACACGGACCAAGGAGTCTAACATGTGCGCGAGTCATTGGGACATTGAAACCTAAAGGCGCAATGAAAGTGAAGGTCGTACCTTGCGTCGACCAAGGGAGGATGGGCCGCGTCACGATGCGGCCTCGCACTCCCGGGGCGTCTCGTTCTCATTGCGAGAAGAGGCGCACCCAGAGCGTACACGTTGGGACCCGAAAGATGGTGAACTATGCCTGGTCAGGACGAAGTCAGGGGAAACCCTGATGGAGGTCCGTAGCGATTCTGACGTGCAAATCGATCGTCGGAACTGGGTATAGGGGCGAAAGACTAATCGAACCATCTAGTAGCTGGTTCCCTCCGAAGTTTCCCTCAGGATAGCTGGCACTCGCTCGTTCCTCTTTGTGAACGCGTGCGAGTCTCATCTGGTAAAGCGAATGATTAGAGGCCTTGGGGCCGAAACGACCTCAACCTATTCTCAAACTTTAAATGGGTGAGATCTCTGGCTTGCTTGGATCAATGAAGCCACGAGATTTTGGATCAGAGTGCCAAGTGGGCCAATTTTGGTAAGCAGAACTGGCGCTGTGGGATGAACCAAACGCAGAGTTAAGGCGCCTAAGTCGACGCTTATGGGATACCATGAAAGGCGTTGGTTGCTTAAGACAGCAGGACGGTGGCCATGGAAGTCGGAATCCGCTAAGGAGTGTGTAACAACTCACCTGCCGAAGCAACTAGCCCTGAAAATGGATGGCGCTGAAGCGTCGCGCCTATACTCCGCCGTCAGCGGCAAGTGGGGCTGGACGCGTCGATGTCGCGCGTTTACGCGCGCTCGGCCGTCCTCCATGAAGCTCTGACGAGTAGGAGGGTCGCGGCGGTGTGCGCAGAAGGGTCTGGGCGTGAGCCTGCCTGGAGCCGCCGTCGGTGCAGATCTTGGTGGTAGTAGCAAATACTCCAGCGAGGCCCTGGAGGACTGACGTGGAGAAGGGTTTCGTGTGAACAGCCGTTGCACACGAGTCAGTCGATCCTAAGCCCTAAGAGAAATCCTATGTAGATGAGGTGTCTCTAAATTAGAGAATAACACACACCCATCGGGCGAAAGGGAATCCGGTTTCTATTCCGGAACCCGGCAGCGGAACCGCATACCATTCGGGCCCTCGTAAGAGTGTTCGTCGGGGTAACCCAAAATGACCTGGAGACGCCGTCGGGAGATCCGGGGAGAGTTTTCTTTTCTGTATAAGCGTTCGAGTTCCCTGGAAACCTCTAGCAGGGAGATAGGGTTTGGAACGCGAAGAGCACCGCAGTTGCGGCGGTGTCCGGATCTTCCCCTCGGACCTTGAAAATCCAGGAGAGGGCCACGTGGAGGTGTCGCGCCGGTTCGTACCCATATCCGCAGCAGGTCTCCAAGGTAAAGAGCCTCTAGTCGATAGATTAATGTAGGTAAGGGAAGTCGGCAAATTGGATCCGTAACTTCGGAATAAGGATTGGCTCTGAGGAGCGGGGCGTGTCGGGCTTGGTCGGGAAGCGGGTCTGGCTGACGTGCCGGGCCTGGGCGAGGTGCAACACGACTTTTTGTCGTGGGAATCCGAGCTCGGTCCCGTGCCTTGGCCTCCCGCGGATCTTCCTTGCTGCGAGGCTTCCGTCTAGAACGGTCGTCCTCTTCGGCCGCCATTCAACGCTCAGCTCAGAACTGGCACGGACTAGGGGAATCCGACTGTCTAATTAAAACAAAGCATTGCGATGGCCCCCACGGGTGTTGACGCAATGTGATTTCTGCCCAGTGCTCTGAATGTCAACGTGAAGAAATTCAAAAAAGCGCGGGTAAACGGCGGGAGTAACTATGACTCTCTTAAGGTAGCCAAATGCCTCGTCATCTAATTAGTGACGCGCATGAATGGATTAACGAGATTCCCTCTGTCCCTATCTACTGGGGCTCAAACGGCCAGGGTTTTATTCCCTGGTGCATCAACCTCCCCTCCACGCGGTGGGCCCTGGAAAACCTTCGGGTAACCGACGATGGCTCTGGTGCGAAAGTCTGTTGGGCTCTTACGAGCGTGTCGACAGTGGTAGCGGCGTGCGAACGTGCCGAACGCTACGTCACCGCGGTTCACTCCTAGGAGTGGGCTCCTGCGTGAAGTGACGTACGACGGAATACTTCGTATAGTCGAAAACACGGGCACCGTGGCCTCAGCAGCAGAGTGGAGGAGATAACCACTCCAAGTCCACGTCTCCCACGTGTTTGCCGTGCGTGGCGACCCTTGTCGTCGGAAACGAGGATCCTGGGATCTGAGGGGGCCCTCTCCTGCGGGTGAGACGTCCCCAACACGTACCTTTGGCCTCCGCTTCGGCTAGATGGGCGGCTAGGAGAAACCCCTATTCTAGTCAATCGGCTCGGAACGGACCGCTGCATTAGCGACCGGCGTTCTGTCGGGGGAGGAAGTGGGCTCTAAGGTCTTCTGCTTGCCAGATGATCTGGATGTCCCGCGGACTATGTCTTGGGTGATGTCCTAACCTGACCAGTAGGCAGGTTCCATTTGAGGGTCCGTGGAGGCCGGGACACGCAGCGAGATGAAGACAAGGCTTTTTACTATGGCGAATAAAACTCAAACCAAAATGACGAAGAAGGGAGGTGACGATGAGAAAGGAGGAGGAGCTCGGAAGGAAAAGGAGAAGGAGAGGAAGAATAAGAAACGGGAGGAAAAAATCGACTCCGATATGGAGGTCGAAAATAATACAGAATCGAGATCTGGCAAATCTCAGGTGGAGCAAATGAAAAAAGGAACAAAACGGAACAAAAATGACCGTTCAAGCGACCCAGAGGATGCTCCGCCGTCCAAGTACGTCAAAGAGGATGAACCAAACATTGACTTTGGTGACGGTTCATCAGATTCAGATGCGTCCGAATCATCTGATTCAGATGAATCAGACGAAGAAGATTGTGGGTACTACCCGGCAGAGAGACTGCGAAACTTTCTCGAGAGTTTAACCTTGACGAAAGCGCAGAAGGAAGAAGTTGAGGGAATCATAAAGGAGAGTCAGGAGAGTGTCGATGAGACAATTAAGTTAATCAAGGATACGGGAGACGAAAGGGATGCCTTAGCCAAGAAAGTTGAGGAACTTGAGGCAAAGGTAAAAGTATTTGAAAATCAGAAGTCTCTAGAGAACAGATTTAAGGAGCTCTCTGACAAAATAGACTCGTTAATGACCACAAAACAGAGTAGCGGCCCAGAAGTCCCGACTTCACAGCCACTACTCTATTCAGATATAATTAAGTCCAATCGCAAGACAAAAAATATTGCGAAAAAGGCAGCTGCTGTGCAGACTAGGCCAATCATTGCTATATATCCTGGCGAAAAGAGCAAGATAACTTGCAGCGAGGAAACTAAGAAGGCTCTGTCGAAATACGTTAACCCGGCAGAGCAAAATATCAAAATAAGAAACGTAAGAAAAATAGGCAATTCAGGTATACTGTTAGAAACGGAAACCAAAGAGGATCTCGAGCGAGTCCTCAAAAACGAAAAACTGACAAGAAAAATGAAAGTTGGCCCGCTTCCAAAGAAGAAGCCAAAAATCATAATTTATGGAGTCCCTTCTGACACGGCAGAAGCGGAGCTTCATAATGCTATCAGGAAGCAAAACCTCGAGCAGGTCTCGAAGGAAAAATTCGAAGAGGAGTTCAAACTCCTCTTTAAAACAGGGAAGAGAGATAAAGAGACCACCAATTGGGTGGCAGAGGTTTCAGTAGAGACCCGGAAAATCCTTCTTGGAAGGAACCGGGTCTTTGTAGGATTTAACGCCCACGGCGTTAAAGATTACATTGTTGCGAGTCGATGCTACAAATGCCAGTCATTTGGGCACGTCTCAAAGCACTGTAAAGCAAAAGAAGATACATGTGGACACTGTGGCAAGGACGGCCACCAATTTAAGGACTGTCCTGATAAAAAAGAGAAACCGACTTGCATTAATTGCAAAAGAGCCGGCAAACAATTCAATCATGGCATAAGGGAACATAGCTGCCCGGCATACAAGCACGCTATAGAGATGTGCCTCAGTAAAACTGATTATGGAATTGAGATCAATGGCACGTAGAGCAAATTCTCCAATAACTCACCCTGACGATCCGCGCAGGCGGTACCTCCACCAACTTTGGTACCGTGATCGCAGGGTGTTAACGGCGAACGGCATTTTCCTAGCCAACCTGCATGAGACCGAGCGTTAAGCTGGTAACTCCGCCTCCTCGTGGCCCCCGCTGTAAACGCTTCGACGGCGGTGCGTCTCCTTGGAGTCGTGCCGACGGAGAAGCGGCTAAGTCGAGTTACTTCCCGTATGGGACGGTCTACCCTTCTGATGATCCTTCAACGGTGAGGAAAGGGGTTTTTCCAGTCCGAAGTTCATAACATCTACGGGCTTACCCCTTCGTGGCTGTTTAGTTAGAAAGTGGCCCTTGCCGATATGAGGGAAACCTCGAGGAGCGGCATTCTCTCGAAAGGGAGATGGGCAATACTAAATGTCCCTATCTACTGGGGCTCAAACGGCCAGGGTTTTATTCCCTGGTGCATCAACCTCCCCTCCACGTGGTGGGCCCTGGAAAACCTTCGGGTAACCGACGATGGCTCTGGTGCGAAAGTCTGTTGGGCTCTTACGAGCGTGTCGACAGTGGTAGCGGCGTGCGAACGTGCCGAACGCTACGTCACCGCGGTCCACTCCTAGGAGTAGGCTCCTGCGTGAAGTGACGTACGACGGAATACTTCGTATAGTCGAAAACACGGACACCGTGGCCTCAGCAGCAGAGTGGAGGAGATAACCACTCCAAGTCCACGTCTCCCACGTGTTTGCCGTGCGTGGCGACCCTTGTCGTCGGAAACGAGGATCCTGGGATCTGAGGGGGCCCTCTCCTGCGGGTGAGACGTCCCCAACACGTACCTTTGGCCTCCGCTTCGGCTAGATGGGCGGCTAGGAGAAACCCCTATTCTAGTCAATCGGCTTGGAACGGACCGCTGCATTAGCGACCGGCGTTCTGTCGGGGGAGGAAGTGGGCTCTAAGGTCTTTTGCTTGCCAATTGATCTGGATGTCCCGCGGACTATGTCTTGGGTGATGTCCTAACCTGACCAGTAGGCAGGTTCCATTTGAGGGTCCGTGGAGGCCGGGACACGCAGCGAGATGAAGACAAAGCTTTTTAATATGGATAATCAATTTAAAACAAACCTGAAGATGATGTTTGGAGGTAAGACAGAGAAAGGAGGAGTGGACAAGACAAAAACTTTGGTAAAAGAAAAGGAGAAGGTAGAAATGAAAGAGAAAGGAGGAATGAAAGACAAGGCAGAAATCAAAGAGAAAGAGAAGAAGAAGAGTCAGAAGCAAGGGGAAAAAGCTACTGTTTCTGACTCAGAAATCGACTCCGATATGGAGTTTGAGAAAAATACAGAGCTCCTGAGATCTTGCAAATCTCAGGCGCAGCTAAAGAAGGCGGGTACAAAGAGAAACGCTAATGATCGCTCCAGTGATTCGGACGATCACCAACCGCACAAGTACATAAAGGAGGAAGACCAAATCATTGACTTTGGGAAACCTGGTCCCTCCGTGCAAACTAACGACTCTGACGAAGACGAAGGCAGCGGTTACTATCCAACCGAACGCCTGCGCAGATTCCTCAAGTCCTTGGACTTGTCGAAGACGCAATGGCGGGAGGCGGAGCACGTAATCGGAGAAATTGAAGAACAGGCAGAGTCAACCAACTTGGAACTCATTGCCATGGAGGACGAGAGAGACGCGCTCGCCAAGAGAGTTAAAGAACTTGAGGCAAACGCTCTCATCCATGAAAAAGAGAAACCTCTGGAAGCCAAATTTAACGAGCTTTCAGAGAAATTGGACAAATTTATTTCTGCAAGTAGTGTCATGCCTGAGAAGCAGAGCAACGGCCCAGTAGCTCCGGCTACGAAGCCATTGCTCTACTCAGACATCACTAAGACGAGCAAGAAAATTCAAAAAATAGCGAAGAAGGCCGCTATAAAAGAGCAGAGACCAACAGCTGTCCTTTACCCGGGTAAGGACAGCAAAATTAAGAACAGCGATGAGACCAAGCAGGAATTGGCAAAGCTTGTCAATCCTACAAAGAATCGTATAAAAATACGAAATATCCGGAAGGTCGGTAACTCCGGGATCCTTATAGAGACAGAGACCAAGCAGGACCTTGACCAAGTCCTGAATAACGAGAAAGTGAAGGCATCTCTGAATATCGGCAGCCTCCCTAAGAGGAAGCCGAAAATTATAATATATGGAGTCCCTTCCGTTACAACGGAAGCGGAACTCCTACAGGCAATAAGGAAGCAAAACCTCGAGCAGGTCTCGAAGGAAAACCTCGAAGAGGAGTTTAAACTCCTCTTTAGAACAGGAAAAAGGGAAAAAGAGGTCACCAACTGGGTGGCCGAGGTATCAATTAAAACTCGACAAACCCTCCTAGGAAGGAGTCGAGTCTTCGTAGGCTTTAACGCCTACGGTGTGAAAGATTTCATCTCTGTAAGTCGGTGCTACAAGTGCCAAGCATTTGGGCACGTGTCGAAGCATTGCAGGGCAAAGCTCGACACATGTGGACATTGTGGCAATGATGGACATCAGTTTAAGGAGTGTCCAAATAAGAAGGAGAAGGCTTCGTGTATAAATTGCAAAAGGGCTGGTAAACCAGCAGATCACGGATCACGAGACACGAAATGTCCTGCGTACAAACACGCTTTAGAGACGTGCCTTAGTCGCACAGACTTCGGCACCGAGAAACATGGCACATAAAGGATTTTACCAAACAATTCCACCCTGACGATCCGCGCAGGCGGTACCTCCACCAACTTTGGTACCGTGATCGCAGGGTGTTAACGGCGAACGGCATTTCCTAGCCAACCTGCATGAGACCGAGCGTTAAGCTGGTAACTCCGCCTCCTCGTGGCCCCCGCTGTAAACGTTTCGACGGCGGTACGTCTCCTTGGAGTCGTGCCGACGGAGAAACGGCTAAGTCGAGTTACTTCCCGTATGGGACGGTCTACCCTTCTGATGATCCTTCAACGGTGAGGAAAGGGGTTTTTCCAGTCCGAAGTTCATAACATCTACGGACTTATCCCTTCGTGGCTGTTTAGTTAGAAAGTGGCCCTTGCCGATATGAGGGAAACCTCGAGGTGCGGCATTCTCTCGAAAGGGAGATGGGCAATACTAAATGTCCCTATCTACTGGGGCTCAAACGGCCAGGGTTTTATTCCCTGGTGCATCAACCTCCCCTCCACGTGGTGGGCCCTGGAAAACCTTCGGGTAACCGACGATGGCACTGGTGCGAAAGTCTGTTGGGCTCTTACGAGCGTGTCGACAGTGGTAGCGGCGTGCGAACGTGCCGAACGCTACGTCACCGCGGTTCACTCCTAGGAGTGGGCTCCTGCGTGAAGTGACGTACGACGGAATACTTCGCATAGTCGAAAACACGGGCACCGTGGCCTCAGCAGCAGAGTGGAGGAGATAACCACTCCAAGTCCACGTCTCCCACGTGTTTGCCGTGCGTGGCGACCCTTGTCGTCGGAAACGAGGATCCTGGGATCTGAGGGGGCCCTCTCCTGCGGGTGAGACGTCCCCAACACGTACCTTTGGCCTCCGCTTCGGCTAGATGGGCGGCTAGGAGAAACCCCTATCCTAGTCAATCGGCTCGGAACGGACCGCTGCATTAGCGACCGGCGTTCTGTCGGGGGAGGAAGTGGGCTCTAAGGTCTTCTGCTTGCCAGATGATCTGGATGTCCCGCGGACTATGTCTTGGGTGATGTCCTAACCTGACCAGTAGGCAGGTTCCATTTGAGGGTCCGTGGAGGCCGGGACACGCAGCGAGATGAAGACAAGGCTTTTTACTATGGCGAATAAAACTAAAACCAACACGACGAAGAAGGGAGGTGACGATGAGAAAGGAGGAGGAGTTCGGAAGGAGAGGAAGAATAAGAAACGGGAGGAAAAAATCGACTCCGACATGGAGATCGAAAACAATACAGAATCGAGATCTGGCAAATCTCAGGCTGAGCAAAAGAATAAGGGAACAAAACGGAACAAAAATGACCGTTCAAGCGACTCAGAGGATGCTCAGCCATCCAAGTATGTCAAAGAGGATGAACCAAACATTGACTTTGGTGACGGTTCATCAGATTCAGACGCGTCTGAATCATCTGATTCAGATGAATCTGAGGAAGAAGACTGCGGGTACTACCCGGCAGAGAAACTGCGAAACTTTCTCGAGAGCCTGACCTTGACGAAAGCGCAGAAAGAAGAAGTGGAAGGCATTATAAAGGAGAGTCAGGAAAGTGTCGATGAGACAATAAAACTAATTAAGGATACGGGAGACGAAAGGGATGCCTTAGCCAAGAAAGTTGAGGAACTTGAGGCAAAGGTGAAAGAATTCGAGAAACAGAAATCTCTAGAGAGCAGATTCCAGGAGCTCTCAGAGAAAATAGATTCAATCATGAGCACAAAACAGAGTAGCGGCCCAGAAGTCTCGACTTCACAGCCACTACTCTATTCAGACATAATCAAGTCCAATCGCAAGACAAGAAATATTGCGAAAAAGGCAGCTGCTGTGCAGACTAGACCAATTATAGCTATATACCCTGGTGAAAAGAGCAAGATAACTTGCAGCGAAGAAACAAAGAAGGCTCTGTCGAGATACGTCAATCCGGCAGAGCATAATATAAAAATTAGAAACGTCCGAAAAATAGGCAAAGCTGGTATTTTACTAGAAACGGAAACTAAAGAGGATCTTGAGCGAGTCCTCAAAAACGAAAAATTATCGAGAAAGATGAAAGTTGGCCCGCTTCCAAAGAAGAAGCCAAAAATTATAATTTATGGAGTCCCTTCTGACACGGCAGAAGTGGAGCTTCATAATTCGATCTGGAAACAAAACCTCGAGCAGGTCACGAGGGAAAAATTCCAAGAGGAGTTCAAACTCCTCTTTAAAACAGGGAAGAGAGATAAAGAGACCACCAACTGGGTGGCAGAGGTGTCAGTAGAAACCCGGAAAATCCTTCTTGGAAGGAACCGGGTCTTTGTAGGATTTAACGCCCACGGCGTTAAAGATTACATTGTTGCGAGTCGATGCTACAAATGCCAGTCATTTGGGCACGTCTCAAAGCACTGTAAAGCAAAAGACGATACATGTGGACACTGTGGTAAGGATGGCCACCAATTTAAGGACTGTCCAGATAAAAAAGAGAAACCGACTTGCATTAATTGCAAAAGAGCCGGCAAACAATCTAATCATGGCACAAGGGAACATAGCTGCCCGGCATACAAGCACGCTATAGAGATGTGCCTCAGTAAAACTGATTATGGAATTGAGATCAATGGCACGTAGAGAAAATTCTCCAATAACTCACCCTGACGATCCGCGCAGGCGGTACCTCCACCAACTTTGGTACCGTGATCGCAGGGTGTTAACGGCGAACGGCATTTTCCTAGCCAACCTGCATGAGACCGAGCGTTAAGCTGGTAACTCCGCCTCCTCGTGGCCCCCGCTGTAAACGTTTCGACGGCGGTGCGTCTCCTTGGAGTCGTGCCGACGGAGAAGCGGCTAAGTCGAGTTACTTCCCGTATGGGACGGTCTACCCTTCTGATGATCCTTCAACGGTGAGGAAAGGGGTTTTTCCAGTCCGAAGTTCATAACATCTACGGACTTACCCCTTCGTGGCTGTTTAGTTAGAAAGTGGCCCTTGCCGATATGAGGGAAACCTCGAGGAGCGGCATTCTCTCGAAAGGGAGATGGGCAATACTAAATGTCCCTATCTACTGGAAACCTCGTACAAGGGTCAAAAGCTATGCGTACGAAGGTTACGTTCGTCGACACGTCACTATATGTGCGTGTCGAGCTGGTACGACACGGACCCGTATCAGCGTAGCGACATAATAACATCGCTTTGCGTCTACGTCCGCGCATAAGCCTGAAAAAGCTGCTAGAACATCTAAGCATGCTAATAGATGCTGAGAGCCGCAAGCTCCGAGCATTCTATCATGGAAGGCGCTAGAGGCCATACACCTCTAGCTTAAAATATGTCGCTACTAGCAGAAAAACCTCGAGGATAAGTTGGATGAGGTGTTCGGATCCTCGGAAATGTCGAAAGTCGCAAAGGGACCTAGTGTCCTAGCTGTGCTTGTGCCTCCACGGGGTACCGCTGGATAGCGTGTTCTTGTTGGAGCATGTGAACTAAACGAAGCACAGTGGAGTGGAGGAGACAACCACTCAAAGTCCACGTCTCCCACGTGTTTGCCGTGCGTGGCGACCTTTGTCGTCGGAAAAGAGGATCCTGGGATCTGAGGAGGCCCTCTCCTGCGGGTGAGACGTCTCCAACACGTACCTTTGGCCTCTGCTTCGGCTAGATGGGCGGCTAGGCGAGACAAAGTAACCCTGTGCCTAGTCAATCGGCTTGGAACGACCGTAAACTATTAGCGAGCGGCGCTCTGTCGGGCGAGGAAGTGGGCTCTAAGGTCTTTTGCTTGCCAATTGATCTGGATGATCCGCGGACTATATCCTGGGTGATGTCCTAACCTGACCGGATGGCAGGTTCCATATTGAGGGTCCGAGGAGGCCGGGACACGCAGCGGGAAGAAAATAAGCATAACTAATATGGGTAAAATAACAAATTCGAACGTCAAATCGACGGGAACAGCGCAAGGCCCTGCCGAGCGTGAAGTCGTCGTTGCAGAGGGGACAGACGTCGGTGATATTCCCGACCGAATTCCCTCCAAGTCTGGAGATGAGAGGACCGATGCTGTGCCGAAAGGCCGCTTCGTGGTGTCCCTCAAGAGGTGTAAACCACCTAATGGCCCAGTCGATCCTGCCGGGAAGAAAGAGGATGTACCGGCAGCCGACGAGGTTAAGGAAAAGAAGAAGACCAAAAAGTCTTCGTCTAAGAAGGGCTCTTCTTCGACCGGGAAGAGCTCCAAAAATGGGGGGCAAGGTGCTAACCCTGCCTCCAAGAAAGGCAAGAGCGGGCCCGCTGGGGATAAGGAACCCGAGCCCGACTCACACCCTGATAAGGATGAAGACGACGAAGTCGTTGATTCCAAAAATGACAAGCCAAAGGGCGGCAAGAAGGTTTCACCGACCGGAAAGCCAACCAAAGGCAGACCGAGAAAGAAGTCGGTGGGGGCGACTTCTGGATCGTTGGTACGGCCTCTCGATCTCATCAGAGACGAAGCCTCTAGGCAAGTGAAGGAGGTTGGCATCGTGGTCACCGCGGATAAATCCCGGGTCACGAAAGAAGCTGCCTCTCGGATCTTGCTTAGTGTGAGCACGCTCAGCGAGCTTGTCCAGGAACTGGCTCTTCGGAACAGCTACCTAGAGGGACAACTCGCCGCGACCAAAAGCGAACTTAACAAAGCTCGCTTGGAAGCGAAGAGCGTAGGGAAGACGTCGCCGACTGCCCCGCGGTCAAAGACGAATTCCCTTGCTGGTAAGCACGCCAACTTGACCTACGCGCAAGCGGTTAAGGTCGAGTGCAACAAAGTTGCTCAAGACGCGGTGAAACCACCACAACATGTGGTGAAGATCTTCCCGCCGAAGGGCAAGGAGCAAAACAGCGACCTTACAAAGGCAACTGTTTTCTCCCTGGTGAAACCAGGCGAAGCAAAGATCCGCGTAAAGTCGGTTCGACGCATCCACTCCGGTGGCATAGCCGTCGAGACTGAACGCAAAGAGGATCTTAAAGCTTTCGCTGAAAATAGCCAGCTTAAAGATTGTGGACTCTCAGTCAATATACAGACAAAGAGGAACCCGTTACTTATAGTATACGATGTTCCTAAAGAAATGTCTAAAGACGAAGTTTCTGACAGGTTGTGGAATCAGAACTTCGGAGAGATGACCCGAAAGGAATTCGTCTCTAACTTCAAGGTCGGCTTCAAAGCTGGATCAGGGAGCAGGGAGACGACCAATTGGGTCATCGAAGTCAGTCCGCAGACACGGCTGCGACTGAAGAGTGGGGAAGGCCGAGTTTACATGGGCTGGTCGTCTTGTCGTGTACAGGACTACGTCTCGGTAACTCGGTGCTTCAAGTGCCAGAAGTTTGGCCATACGGCTAAAAGATGCAAGTACAAGGAAGACGTATGCGGTCACTGCGCCGAAAAAGGGCATACCTTTGCCTCGTGCAGCAACAAGAGTAAGCCACCGGTTTGCTCGAATTGCAAAGATCGAGGCAAGTCGCACGACCATAAGTCCAGAGACAAACTGTGCGCATCCTACCAGGTTGCGTTGCAGCAAATTGTAGCTCAGACCAATTATGGTTAAAAGAGCCGAAAGCGAACGATCTCAGACGCGAATTCGAGTGATGCAGCATAACATGCAGCGAGCTCGAATAGTAACTGACGAGATACGAAATGTTATGCATCAGGAGAGCATAGATGTGTTGCTCGCGCAGGAGCCATACAGCTGTCGGGGCAAATTGTCCGGGCTGGGGATTGCGACGAGAGTGGTCGCGGATGGCGACCGGCCAATGGCGGCTTTAGCCGTCACGAACCGGGACCTAGAAGTGACTAAAATCTCTCAACTATGCGACACTCATCTCTCTTGCGCATGCATTAATGGCACATTCGGTGACGTCTATCTAGTAAGTCAATACTTTCAATATTCGGAAGAAATTGAGCCAAGTTTGACGAGACTAGAGAAAGTACTTACGGTACTTATTCCCTCTGTCCCTATCTACTGGGGCTCAAACGGCCAGGGTTTTATTCCCTGGTGCATCAACCTCCCCTCCACGCGGTGGGCCCTGGAAAACCTTCGGGTAACCGACGATGGCTCTGGTGCGAAAGTCTGTTGGGCTCTTACGAGCGTGTCGACAGTGGTAGCGGCGTGCGAACGTGCCGAACGCTACGTCACCGCGGTTCACTCCTAGGAGTGGGCTCCTGCGTGAAGTGACGTACGACGGAATACTTCGTACAGTCGAAAACACGGGCACCGTGGCCTCAGCAGCAGAGTGGAGGAGATAACCACTCCAAGTCCACGTCTCCCACGTGTTTGCCGTGCGTGGCGACCCTTGTCGTCGGAAACGAGGATCCTGGGATCTGAGGGGGCCCTCTCCTGCGGGTGAGACGTCCCCAACACGTACCTTTGGCCTCCGCTTCGGCTAGATGGGCGGCTAGGAGAAACCCCTATTCTAGTCAATCGGCTTGGAACGGACCGCTGCATTAGCGACCGGCGTTCTGTCGGGGGAGGAAGTGGGCTCTAAGGTCTTTTGCTTGCCAATTGATCTGGATGTCCCGCGGACTATGTCTTGGGTGATGTCCTAACCTGACCAGTAGGCAGGTTCCATTTGAGGGTCCGTGGAGGCCGGGACACGCAGCGAGATGAAGACAAAGCTTTTAATTATGGATAATGCATTTAAAAATAACCTAAAGACGATGTTTGGAGGGAAGATAGAGAAAGGAGGAACAGTAAAAACAAAAACTTTGGTTGATAAAACAGAAACTTTGGTAAAAGCAAAGGATAATGAGAAAGGAGTACCGAAGGAGAAACTGAAAGAGAAAGAGAAGAAAAGGAGCCAGAGACAAGGGGAAAATGCTACTGTCTCTGACCCGGAAAATGACTCAGACATGGAGTTTGAGACCAATACAGAACTGCTGAGGTCTGGCAAACCTCAAGAACCGCAGAAGAATAAAGCAAAAAAGAGGAACACAAACGATCGTTCTAGTGACTCGGATGACCAACATCCGCACAAGTATTTAAAGGAGGAGGACCAGAAAAATGACATTGTCTTTGGTAAACCTGGTACCTCCGTGCAACGTAATGACACAGACGACGAGGGCAGCGGTTATTACCCAACCGAACGCCTACGCAGATTTTTCAAGTCCCTGGACTTGTCAAAGACGCAATGGCAGGAGGCTGAGCACATAATCGCTGAAATAGAGGAACAAGCCAGTACAACAAATTGGGAGCTTATAGACATGGAGGACAAGAGAGACGAACTTGACAAGAAAAATAAGGAATTGGCACAAAAAATTCTCTTGCTGGAACAAGAGAACTCCCTGGAAGACCGATTTAACCAGCTATCGGCAAAAATAGACACACTTATGTCTAAGCAGAGCAGCGGCCCAGTGGCTCCAGCCACAAAGCCAATGCTCTATTCGGACATAACGAAAACAAACCGAAAAATTAAGAATATAGCGAAGAAGGCCGCTATACAGGAACCGAGACCCACCGCTGTCATTTACCCTGGTAAAGACAGTAAAATCAAAGATAGCGAAGGAACAAAGAAAGAGTTGGCAAAGCATGTAAATCCTACGAAAGATCGTATAAAAATACGAAATATCCGGAAAATCGGGAATGCCGGAATTCTAATAGAAACAGAGTCAAAACAGGACCTTGAGCAAGTCCTGAAAAATGAGAACATAAAGGCGAATTTAAATGTCGGCAACCTCCCAAGGAGGAAGCCGAAAATGATTATATATGGAGTCCCTTCCGTGACAACGGAAGCGGAACTCCTCACAGCAATTAGGAAGCAGAACCTCGAGCAAGTCTCGAAGGTGAATCTCGAAGAGGAGTTTAAACTCCTCTTCAAAACAGGAAGGAAAGATAAAGAGGTCACCAATTGGGTGGCCGAAGTGTCGGCGAAAACTCGGCAAACCTTCTTAGGAAGGAACCGAGTCTTCGTAGGTTTCAACGCCTACGGAGTAAAGGATTATATATCTGTAACAAGGTGTTACAAATGCCAGGCATTTGGACACGTGTCGAAACATTGCAGAGCAAAGCTAGACACATGCGGGCATTGCGGAAAAGATGGGCACCAGTTCAAGGACTGCCCAGAAAAGAAACAGAAAGCTACGTGCATCAATTGTAAAAGGGCTGGTAAACCAGCGGATCATGGCTCGCGCGATACGAAATGTCCGGCGTACAAACACGCTTTGGAGACGTGCCTTAGTCGCATAGACTTCGGCACAGAGATCAATGGCACATAAAGGATTTCTACCAAAATCCACCCTGACGATCCGCGCAGGCGGTACCTCCACCAACTTTGGTACCGTGATCGCAGGGTGTTAACGGCGAACGGCATTTCCTAGCCAACCTGCATGAGACCGAGCGTTAAGCTGGTAACTCCGCCTCCCCGTGGCCCCCGCTGGAAACGCTTCGACGGCGGTACGTCTCCTTGGAGTCGTGCCGACGAAGAAGCGGCTAAGTCGAGTTACTTCCCGTATGGGACGGTCTACCCTTTCTGATGATCCTTCAACGGTGAGGAAAGGGGTTTTTCCAGTCCGAAGTTCATAACATCTACGAACTTACCCCTTCGTGGCTGTTTAGTTAGAAAGTGGCCTTCGCTGGTATGAGGGAAACCTCGAGGTACAGCATCCTCCCTTGAAAAAAAAAAAGGGGGGTGGGCAATACTCAATGTCCCTATCTACTACCCCTGGGGAATAACCTACCGGCTATGTATGCAAAAAGTGACTCCAGAACAGGCACTTTCTACTTACACGTCCACGGCACCAACTTTACCGAAGACTTGGAATCAATCAGCTACCGACTTACTCAATGCACTGGTACCTGACGACACTGACGACGTAACCGACACCCAAAGATACAGAAGAGCAAATTCCTTTACGCCGCCGAATACAGATAATTCACCCGAATTTACCAGCGACGAGGTGAAAAAGGCAATTTCCAGCCTCAGAAACGGGAAAGCCCCGGGACTTGACCTCATCGAGGTGGAGGTAGTTAAAGCTGCGTATGGAACGCTTTTTGACCATTACCGTAAACTCTTCAATAGCTGCCTAAAGAACGGAGTCTTCCCCAGCGCTTGGAAGAAGGGATCTATCAGAGCCCTGCTGAAAAGCGCCGACAAGGATGACTCCCTAACGAGTTCGTATCGACCCATATGCCTTCTGCCGGTAATTGGAAAGTGCCTGGAGAAACTAATTGTGCTCAGACTACGGCCAATTTTAAACGACCCACAATTCACATCTAATCAGCAATTCGGATTCAGAGAAGGCAAATCCACTACGGATGCCATTATCAGGATGAGAACGATAGTAAAGAACACACAAGACAAGTATGCCCTTGGAATTCTCTTCGATATATCGGGAGCATTCGACAACGTCTGGTGGCCAAGCATCTTGCATCGGCTCAAAGAACGACACTGTCCGCGCAACATTTACAACTTAGTTGCGGATTACTTAAGCTGCAGATCTGTGAAAATCGTCGGTAGAAATTCCGAAGTACGGAAGAACGTATCGAGAGGATGCCCTCAAGGCTCGATTCTGGGACCCAACCTCTGGAATCTTACCTTTGACGATCTATTGGCCACCCTCACAAGAAATAACTTCGAAGTAATTGCATATGCGGATGACTTACTCATCGTCATTACTGGAAACGCCAGAATTGACCTTGAGAACCGCGGGCAAGTAGCTGCGACGATCACCGAGAAATGGTGCACACAGGAGAAGCTCATGCTGTCGGTGAAGAAATGCGAGATGATCCTTCTCAAGGGGAATCTCGACATTCGCAGACCACCAACCATAAGAATTTACGGCAAATCGATAAAAATGGCAAAATCCGTCCGTTATTTAGGCGTACAAATAGACTCAGGACTACATATAAAATCTCACATTGCAAATATCAGATCCAAATGCACCGAGAAATTCAACAGGCTTGCAATAGTCGCTCGCAGAGACTGGGGGCTGAAATTTAAGAGTCTGAAAACTTTATACACGGGACTATTTGTCCCAATAGCTACATACGCTGCGGCAGCATGGGCAGATCGCATGAACGCGTCCCATATCAGATCGATTGCAGCAGCCCAAAGGTTCGCACTCCTTCGAACCACGAAAGCATATGCAACTACAGCTACAGATGCTCTTCTGGTCATCGCTGGAACTCCTCCGATTGACCTTAAGGTCAAAGAAGCAATGCTCCGGTATCATGTCAGATGTGGAATTCCGTTCACACTCCTCGACTATCGGTTTCCCGAAGACGTGGAGAACGAACACCCATATCAGGCAATTACCAGAGCCATTCATACAGAGTGGCAAAACCGCTGGGAACGGTCCGACACTGGTAGACATACCTTCAGCATCCTCTCGAACGTTCAGGACAGAATGGAC
>CAJYYI030000245.1:40000-42500 GCA_913789915.3 Sphecodes monilicornis
AAATTCGTGAAAAATAAATTTTGAAAGAGTTTCATACGTCGGTGAATGTGCTGCTGGGACTTAGAAAATTTTCGGAGCACGCCGCGAGAACGATCGCTGCTCCGTTTCAAAAATTATTACTCCGAAAGTACGCATCGGAGCAGTCTGCATTTTCAATATGTGTCTTAAAACGCACCGTTTAATCGATTGATATTGTTGAAATTCGTGAAAAATAAATTTTGAAAGAGTTTCATACGTCGATGAATGTGCCGCGGGACTTAGAAAATTTTCGGAGCGCACCGCTCCGAGTAGTACGCTCGGCCATTATTTGCAATTATTTTTGTTAATATGCTTCAGAACGAATTTTTAATACGATATTTGTTGTTAAAACGCCAATTGTTACAATGATCTAACATTAAAAATCGTTTAAGAACATTATTAAAAAAGTTTACTCTTGACCGTGAGAGCTAAAAAATTTTCGGAGTACCGTGATATATAATGAAAAGTTGTGTATTTTATGTAGAATAATCTAGTAATGTGAAAATTTGTTGAATTTGAGAACGCCTTTTTTCGCGGTGAACGTGCCGCGGGACTTGGAAAATTTTCGGAGCGCGCCGCTCCGAGTAGTACGCTCGCCCATTATTTGCAATTATTTTTGTTAATATGCTTCAGAACGAATTTTTATTACGATATTTGTTGTTAAAACACTAATTGTTACAATGATCTAACATTAAAAATCGTTTAAGAACATTATTAAAAAAGTTTACTCTTGACCGTGAGGACTTAGAGAATTTTCGGAGCGCGCCGCTCCGAGTAGTACGCTCGCCCATTATTTGCAATTATTTTTGTTAATATGCTTCAGAACGAATTTTTATTACGATATTTGTTGTTAAAACACTAATTGTTACAATGATCTAACATTAAAAATCGTTTAAGAACATTATTAAAAAAGTTTACTCTTGACCGTGAGGACTTAGAGAATTTTCGGAGCGCGCCGCTCCGAGTAGTACGCTCGCCCATTATTTGCAATTATTTTTGTTAATATGCTTCAGAACGAATTTTTATTACGATATTTGTTGTTAAAACACTAATTGTTACAATGATCTAACATTAAAAATCGTTTAAGAACATTATTAAAAAAGTTTACTCTTGACCGTGAGAGCTAAAAAATTTTCGGAGTACCGTGATATATAATGAAAAGTTGTGTATTTTATGTAGAATAATCTAGTAATGTGAAAATTTGTTGAATTTGAGAAAAAAAATTTTCACTCATTTTTGCGGCTAAGTCCGAAGAGCCTTCTCGAACGGGCTGTTGCCGCGGCGGTTTACCACCATAAGCGCGCGTGCTAAACTCCGTGCGGCGCCGGCGTCACGGCCGGCCGTTCGGTATCTATAAGGGAGACTACGGTCCGGACGAGTCGGTCGGTTCAGCGCGCGCTCGTGGCTATTCTACGATCTCGGTCGAGAAGCAGTCCACGGCGCCTCGAGACTTCGGTCTCGACTGTTTCGCACCGTGCTTCGTATCGGATTATTCTCTACACAGCATTGCCACGGGTCGGTGTCTAAGACCGAATGGCCCTTATGTGGCGAGCCTCCTTCGGAGGTTGGTGACTTGTATGCACTTTCGTGTGTATACTCGTACTAACTGAGCATCAACTCATATGTCCGAGCGACGAATTTATACGAGATGAGAGAGTAACAGAGGAGTGTCTTCTAAAGACGAAATATATAAGAAGCCGATGCGCAAACGATGTTTGGCATACGGAAGAGAGAAAAATAAGATTTTGAAATATATAGAGGTGTCCTAAGTCGATATGCCTAGCACGAGCGGAAGAACACGCTTTCTCGCAAGTCACAGCATGTGTCCTGTCCGCGCTTCCTCGGTACTTGTGCCGATTATGTCCAGCTCAGTGGTTACGTGCTTCCGCGATGGATGTTCAGCGTGAGCGTACGTGCTTCCACGATTTTAGGGCACCACCCGAAAAAAGGAAATTGGCAAATAAAATTTACAGAAACCTATCCCTGTATGATCTGAAAACTTGTTTCAAAAGGTATATTTAAAAGGAATTTGAACAAGTTAAAATATATCTTGGGCAAAGGTATTTTCTAAAGGAATTGTCCAAGATATGTAACCGAGAACGAAAGGTATGTTTAAAAGGAATTCGTTCGAGGTGTGTGTATAACCGTTCAAAAGGTATGTTTAAAAGGAATTTGAACGGTTAAAAGAAGAGAGTGAGGAGGAGAAATATCCGTTCAAAAAGGTATATATAAAGGAATTTTTGAACATTGAGAGGATATTTGAGAATGGGAGAAGGAAAAAGTGTCGTCGACCTGTCTCATTGAGAGCTGGCGATGCAAAGGCACACATGCAAATAAGAATATTATATATAGAGCGACGCAAAAATTTGTCGAAGCTCCCTGGTTGATCCTGCCAGTAGTCATATGCTTGTCTCAAAGATTAAGCCATGCATGTCTCAGTACATGCCGTATTAAGGTGAAACCGCGAATGGCTCATTAAATC
>CAJYYI030000245.1:45000-64062 GCA_913789915.3 Sphecodes monilicornis
GTCAAAGAGTTAGATTTACGCCTTTGGTCTGCGTGTGGAGGCTCTCGATAAATTTCGGACATTATTACGGCCGTAAGAACAGGGATGCAAGCGTCGATTAGAATCCAAATGTCGCGCTTCCTCGGTCTTCGGTCTGTGTATAGTATCCGAAACGTCCATTCGAGAGACGGTGTGTGTGTCTCCTCATCTTTCACGATAGATTGAGAGAGAGGTGTACCACACAGGGTAGCCTGGAAAACCGCGGTTGAACGTTGCTCGTTCACGAACGATATATCCGACTATATATTAGTAGGAGATGTGTAGTATAGAAGAGACGGGAGAAAATGTGGACCGGCTGTGAAGCTCGTTTTTTTAAAGCTGTACAACGAGAGTCTTGACACCCTACTCCTGTGGCCATAGCGCACAAGAGCTTGGGACGAATGACCGTGTACGGCCAGAGCCGGCTGCGAAGTCCCGCGAAATCTGTCTCTCTTTCTACATATATCATCTCTCTATGTATATCGGAGTTCGCGTATAACCAAGAGCACTAAACGTCGCCGCAATGCGCGTTCGTTGTGACACGAAATTCGAGAGGACCGGCTGCGAAGCTCGCTTTTAAAGCCGTGCGTCGCGAGTCCGACACCCGTCTCTGCCCGCGTACCGCGGCCACGAGTATTGGGACGAACGACCGCGCACGGCCAGAGCCGGCTGTGAAGTCCGTTTGTATCGATCGCGTTCAACAACGCGCAAAGAGAGAGTGCAAAGGGAGAGAGAGAAAAGAGAATTTGTTTCGAGAGGACCGGCTGCGAAGCTCGCTTTTAAAGCTGTGCGTCGCGAGTCCGACACCCGTCTCTGCCGCGTACTGCGGCACGAGTATTGGGACGAACGACCGCGCACGGCCAGCAGAGCCGGCTGTGAAGTCCGTTAGTATCGAATAATATGGTTCGCAAACTCTCTCCAAAGCGCAGCACACGACGCAACTCTTGAGAAACTTTATTTCGAAAGTAGTAGGAGGAGGAGGAGGAGGAGTAGGAGGACCGGCTGTGAAGCTCGCTTTTAAAGCCGTGCGTCGCGAGTCCGACACCCGTCTCTGCCGCGTACCGCGGTCACGAGTATTGGGACGAACGACCGCGCACGGCCAGAGCCGGCCGTGAGTCCCCTCTCCCCTCATCTAACCCAGACCTAACTTATCGAAATCGTTCTCGACAAAAAAGAGGAGAGAGTGTGTGTATGGAGAGGAGGAATCGTCTGGATCCATGTATCGGGTTGTCTCTACGAAAAGACCCCGTCGTTTTCAGATTTCCCCTCTCTGTGTTTTCCATTTTAAGGCTTTTCAATGTACTATTCGCCCGGCCGTCAGATACGCGAGACGAGCGTTGTGCTCTCTCTCGACCGTACTCTGACGGTTTCCGTCTTAACGGGACGTTCGTGTCGTTTTTTTTTTTTTTTAAAAAAAAAACGACGCCTGAATCTCCTTCGCGCGCTGGTTGGAGTTTTCAGGTATTGGCGTTCTTACGAACCGCAGAACAAGAGACATACACATATATACGATTGATGATCAATCAAATTATATACGATTACCCTGAACGGTGGATCACTTGGCTCGTGGGTCGATGAAGAACGCAGCTAATTGCGCGTCAACGTGTGAACTGCAGGACACATGAACATCGACATTTCGAACGCACATTGCGGTCCACGGATACAATTCCTGGACCACGCCTGGCTGAGGGTCGTTTACGTAACCAAATACTGCTTGCGTTGCTCTTCTAAGTCCCCGCCGTCGCTTACCTCTCCAAGAGACACAATTGGTATATTATAAGAAAAATTGTGTGGAGGGCGCAAAGAGCGTTTCTGAGTCGGGTTGCGAAGAAGATGCTATATATACGTACGAGCGATGGATGGGCGTATCGTCGGCGTTTGACGCGGTTCTGTGTGAAAATTGCCAATTTCGCATTGCGTTGTACTGTTTCCGGAGACGAAGACGATGGGTATATCTGACGTGTATCACACGGACTTGCGTGAGTGTTTTCGGCGTCGCGAGTCGTGTTTATTCATGTATAAACACGACCGCCCGCGAACACCGCTCCGTGCGCGACAGATCGAAATCTCTCTCTCCGCGTGGAACGGCTCGCATTCGCGGAAGAAGCGTTTCGCGCTCTCGAACGTTATACGCGCTCCCGACGTCGCCTGAAATGATGCGTATTCATATCCGAAAGGTTATACAATACATAAAAAGAGTCGACACACAGAGAGACGACTACAGAGAGAATGGACACAAATACAAAATGAAAGAGAGGAGATATTAATATGTGTTTGCACGCACAACGTAAGCCCCAGGGAGAGAGATATTGACGTACGCCTGCGCGTGGAGATGTGCCTCTAAGTAAAAACACGCGTCGACGCGGAGGGTCGTCGTTGCTAGCGACTTCCGACAAACACAAAATTGATCTTGAAAGAGACGAGAGAAGAAGAGAGTTCTTCGCGAGAGAGAGATGAGGTTTCTCGTTCTACGAACGCTTTGACGATCGATGGACAAACGTAGAGAGACAACAGCCAAAATGTTGTTGGCATTGTGCGGGATGCGCACGCGTACTTGTATCGGGTGGAGATAAATAATATCTCCCCGTCTCGTCGCGTGTCCTCGCCGATCCACGACAAGAGTTGTGTTTCTCTCGCCATCGCCACGTTCGTTTGAATTGAATGACGACCAAGATATTCCAAGACCTCTCGCGTGTCTCTTTCTCTCTCTTTTTCATTTTCGTGTTTGATCGGATAATATCGCGACGCAGCGTTTCTGTACCCCCGTGTGTCTGTGTGTAAAATAATAGAGAGAACACCCACCGGGTTACCGATATACACAACTCCTCTATGGAGTGGCTTTCGAACTTCGTTGTTGTCATTCACACAAATATCTCTCCGAAACATGCTCGGCCGAAGGTAACAGAAAAGACCCGTTTTTGTCGGTCGCCCCATACACGAGCGTGTGTGTAACGTTGTGTCGTTATCCTTAATGTCTTTTATTCTTCATTGTCGTACGCGAGACCGCGCGATCCGAGAGAGGATCGTCCAGCGAGAGTTTCCGTTCGACGACGAAATGAAGAAATTGAATTTTATAGACAGAGAGAGACAGACGACACACGCCACACGCGCGAAGTTTGGCGAGGCGCATAAGGCAAAATCTTGATATTATTATCGAATTGGTGTTCTTTTCGAAGCTTCGTCGAGAGAGAAGTTTTGTTTTCATTTTTTTTTTTTTGTGCTCCTCTGTACGCTCTCGAGCGACGAACTCTTTTTTTTTGTTTTAACGCTTTCGGGGTGTAATACAAGAAAGAAAAAAAAATTATTTTTTTTTCACGTTTGACGACCTCAGAGTAGGCGAGATTACCCGCTGAATTTAAGCATATTACTAAGCGGAGGAAAAGAAACTAACAAGGATTTCCTTAGTAGCTGCGAGCGAACAGGAATTAGCCCAGCACTGAATCCCGCGGTTCCGCCGTTGGGAAATGTAGTGTTCAGGAGGGTCAGTTTATCCCGTGACGTCGAACCGCGTCCAAGTCCATCTTGAATGGGGCCATTTACCCGTAGAGGGTGCCAGGCCCGTAGCGACCGGTACGCGTTTCGGGAGGACCTCTCCTTAGAGTCGGGTTGCTTGAGAGTGCAGCCCTAAGTGGGTGGTAAACTCCATCTAAGGCTAAATATGACCACGAGACCGATAGCGAACAAGTACCGTGAGGGAAAGTTGAAAAGAACTTTGAAGAGAGAGTTCAAGAGTACGTGAAACCGTTCAGGGGTAAACCTGAGAAACCCAAAAGATCGAATGGGGAGATTCATCGTCGACGAGGCTGGCTTCCGTTGGTGCGCAGATAGCCCGCAATGGTGCCTTCGTGGTTACCAGTGCGAGGGTACACCACCTTCGGCAAATGTTCCGGCTACGTAGTCGTGCACTTCTCCCTTAGTAGAACGTCGCGACCCGTTGCGTGTCGGTCTACGGCCCGAGTTTGTTGACTGTCGTGTCGCCATCGCGCGCACACGGCAGACGCTCGGTCTCGCCTGGCCGGCTGCGTGACGGTACTCTGACGGTATCGGGCCGCAACCAATCCATTCTCGAATGTTTGTGCGTCAGGCCCGCCGCAAGCTCGGTTTTCTACCCGGAGGCACGGACCTGGTGCCGGCTCCGGGCCTAACCAGCTGTTAGCAGGCGGTGTCCTCGGACTGGCCAAGCTTTGAATTACCGGTCAGCGACGCTACTGCTTTGGGTACTCTCAGGACCCGTCTTGAAACACGGACCAAGGAGTCTAACATGTGCGCGAGTCATTGGGACATTGAAACCTAAAGGCGCAATGAAAGTGAAGGTCGTACCTTGCGTCGACCAAGGGAGGATGGGCCGCGTCACGATGCGGCCTCGCACTCCCGGGGCGTCTCGTTCTCATTGCGAGAAGAGGCGCACCCAGAGCGTACACGTTGGGACCCGAAAGATGGTGAACTATGCCTGGTCAGGACGAAGTCAGGGGAAACCCTGATGGAGGTCCGTAGCGATTCTGACGTGCAAATCGATCGTCGGAACTGGGTATAGGGGCGAAAGACTAATCGAACCATCTAGTAGCTGGTTCCCTCCGAAGTTTCCCTCAGGATAGCTGGCACTCGCTCGTTCCTCTTTGTGAACGCGTGCGAGTCTCATCTGGTAAAGCGAATGATTAGAGGCCTTGGGGCCGAAACGACCTCAACCTATTCTCAAACTTTAAATGGGTGAGATCTCTGGCTTGCTTGGATCAATGAAGCCACGAGATTTTGGATCAGAGTGCCAAGTGGGCCAATTTTGGTAAGCAGAACTGGCGCTGTGGGATGAACCAAACGCAGAGTTAAGGCGCCTAAGTCGACGCTTATGGGATACCATGAAAGGCGTTGGTTGCTTAAGACAGCAGGACGGTGGCCATGGAAGTCGGAATCCGCTAAGGAGTGTGTAACAACTCACCTGCCGAAGCAACTAGCCCTGAAAATGGATGGCGCTGAAGCGTCGCGCCTATACTCCGCCGTCAGCGGCAAGTGGGGCTGGACGCGTCGATGTCGCGCGTTTACGCGCGCTCGGCCGTCCTCCATGAAGCTCTGACGAGTAGGAGGGTCGCGGCGGTGTGCGCAGAAGGGTCTGGGCGTGAGCCTGCCTGGAGCCGCCGTCGGTGCAGATCTTGGTGGTAGTAGCAAATACTCCAGCGAGGCCCTGGAGGACTGACGTGGAGAAGGGTTTCGTGTGAACAGCCGTTGCACACGAGTCAGTCGATCCTAAGCCCTAAGAGAAATCCTATGTAGATGAGGTGTCTCTAAATTAGAGAATAACACACACCCATCGGGCGAAAGGGAATCCGGTTTCTATTCCGGAACCCGGCAGCGGAACCGCATACCATTCGGGCCCTCGTAAGAGTGTTCGTCGGGGTAACCCAAAATGACCTGGAGACGCCGTCGGGAGATCCGGGGAGAGTTTTCTTTTCTGTATAAGCGTTCGAGTTCCCTGGAAACCTCTAGCAGGGAGATAGGGTTTGGAACGCGAAGAGCACCGCAGTTGCGGCGGTGTCCGGATCTTCCCCTCGGACCTTGAAAATCCAGGAGAGGGCCACGTGGAGGTGTCGCGCCGGTTCGTACCCATATCCGCAGCAGGTCTCCAAGGTAAAGAGCCTCTAGTCGATAGATTAATGTAGGTAAGGGAAGTCGGCAAATTGGATCCGTAACTTCGGAATAAGGATTGGCTCTGAGGAGCGGGGCGTGTCGGGCTTGGTCGGGAAGCGGGTCTGGCTGACGTGCCGGGCCTGGGCGAGGTGCAACACGACTTTTTGTCGTGGGAATCCGAGCTCGGTCCCGTGCCTTGGCCTCCCGCGGATCTTCCTTGCTGCGAGGCTTCCGTCTAGAACGGTCGTCCTCTTCGGCCGCCATTCAACGCTCAGCTCAGAACTGGCACGGACTAGGGGAATCCGACTGTCTAATTAAAACAAAGCATTGCGATGGCCCCCACGGGTGTTGACGCAATGTGATTTCTGCCCAGTGCTCTGAATGTCAACGTGAAGAAATTCAAAAAAGCGCGGGTAAACGGCGGGAGTAACTATGACTCTCTTAAGGTAGCCAAATGCCTCGTCATCTAATTAGTGACGCGCATGAATGGATTAACGAGATTCCCTCTGTCCCTATCTACTGGGGCTCAAACGGCCAGGGTTTTATTCCCTGGTGCATCAACCTCCCCTCCACGTGGTGGGCCCTGGAAAACCTTCGGGTAACCGACGATGGCACTGGTGCGAAAGTCTGTTGGGCTCTTACGAGCGTGTCGACAGTGGTAGCGGCGTGCGAACGTGCCGAACGCTACGTCACCGCAGTCCACTCCTAGGAGTGGGCTCCTGCGTGAAGTGACGTACGACGGAATACTTCGTATAGTCGAAAACACGGGCACCGTGGCCTCAGCAGCAGAGTGGAGGAGATAACCACTCCAAGTCCACGTCTCCCACGTGTTTGCCGTGCGTGGCGACCCTTGTCGTCGGAAACGAGGATCCTGGGATCTGAGGGGGCCCTCTCCTGCGGGTGAGACGTCCCCAACACGTACCTTTGGCCTCCGCTTCGGCTAGATGGGCGGCTAGGAGAAACCCCTATTCTAGTCAATCGGCTTGGAACGGACCGCTGCATTAGCGACCGGCGTTCTGTCGGGGGAGGAAGTGGGCTCTAAGGTCTTTTGCTTGCCAATTGATCTGGATGTCCCGCGGACTATGTCTTGGGTGATGTCCTAACCTGACCAGTAGGCAGGTTCCATTTGAGGGTCCGTGGAGGCCGGGACACGCAGCGAGATGAAGACAAGGCTTTTCACTATGGATAATCAATTCAACAAAAACTTAAAGATGATGTTTGGCGGAAAGGGAGAAAAAGAGGATAAGGCAAAAACAAAAACTTTGGTTAAAGAGAAGGAGATAACGGAAGTTAAGAAGACCGGCACTAAACGGAATAAGGAGGACCGTACAAGTGACCCAGAGGATGCTAAACCATCCAAATATGTGAAGGAGGAGGCCGGCAATAACATTGTCTTTGGTAAAGCCGGCGCTCCGGATAATCTGGACATGTCTGACGATGATAGTGGCGGATACTATCCGACGGAACGACTGCGCAGGTTCTTTAAGAGCCTGACGCTGTCGAAGAATCAATGGCAAGAGGCAGAATACATAATTGCCGAAATAGAGGAGCAAGCCATGACTACAAACATGGAACTAATAGACATGGAGGACCTGAAAGACAAGCTAGCAGAGAAAAATAAGGAACTCGAGGTGAAGATTCAGGTTCTCGAGAAAGAGCAGCCCTTAGAGACAAAATTTAATCAGCTATCAGCCAAGCTAGATAGCCTCTTGGAAAAACAGAGCAATGGCCCGGTAGCCCCGGCTCCGAAGCCAGCGCTCTACGCAGATATCACGAAAACCAGTCGAAAAATTCAGAACATAGCGAAGAAGGCCGCTATACGTGAACCAAGACCGACAGCTGTCCTTTACCCGGGTAAAGACAGCAAAAGCAAAAATAGCGAAGAAACCAAGCAGGAATTGGCAAAGCTTGTCGATCCTACCAAAAATCGTATAAAAATACGAAATATACGAAAAGTCGGTAACTCCGGCATCTTAATAGAAACAGAGACCAAGCAGGACCTTGAGCAAGTCCTGAACAACGAAAGAGTTAAGGAATCGTTGAATATCGGTAGCCTCCCTAAGAGGAAACCGAAACTTATAATATACGGAGTTCCCTCGGTAACAACCGAAGCGGAACTCCTTAAGGCAATAAGAAGGCAGAACCTCGAGCAGGTCTCGAAGGAGAACCTCGAAGAGGAGTTTAAACTCCTCTTCAAAACAGGAAAAAGGGAAAAAGAGACCACCAACTGGGTGGCAGAGGTCTCTGTAAAGACTCGACAAACCTTGCTAGCAAGGAATCGAGTCTTCGTAGGTTTTAACGCCTACGGAATAAGGGATTACATATCTGTAACAAGGTGCTACAAATGCCAGGCATTTGGGCACGTGGCAAAGCATTGCAGAGCAAAGCTTGACACATGCGGGCATTGCGGAAAGGATGGGCACCAATTCAAGGACTGCCCAGATAAGAAACAGAAAGCTACATGTATAAATTGTAAAAGGGCTGGTAAACCAGCAGACCATGGCTCACGCGATACAAAATGTCCAGCGTATAAACACGCTTTAGAGACGTGCCTTAGTCGCATAGACTTTGGCACAGAGATAAATGGCAAATAAGGATTTTTACCTAATAAACCACCCTGACGATCCGCGCAGGCGGTACCTCCACCAACTTTGGTACCGTGATCGCAGGGTGTTAACGGCGAACGGCATTTCCTAGCCAACCTGCATGAGACCGAGCGTTAAGCTGGTAACTCCGCCTCCTCGTGGCCCCCGCTGTACACGTTTCGACGGCGGTGCGTCTCCTTGGAGTCGTGCCGACGGAGAAACGGCTAAGTCGAGTTACTTCCCGTATGGGACGGTCTACCCCTCTGATGATCCTTCAACGGTGAGGAAGGGGGTTTTTCCAGTCCGAAGTTCATAACATCTACGGACTTACCCCTTCGTGGCTGTTTAGTTAGAAAGTGGCCTTCGCTGGTATGAGGGAAACCTCGAGGTACAGCATCCTCCCTTGTAAAAGGGGGGTGGGCAATACTCAATGTCCCTATCTACTGGGACTTCACCGCTAGGTGGCGCAGAGTACAGACGCGTCTTCACGTCGCTCCGTATTTCAAGTGTTATTTCAGTGGTAAATTCTTCAGGAACAATTATTTAAAGTGACTCAGAGTGTTACATTAGTACTAGTGAGCATCTGTACGAAAAAGTTTTGCAATCGGACTACCGTGGAAAAACTTATTCGAGAAAATCGAGTTGGCGTCGGTTGGCGACAAGCCACGGTGACGCGTCGATTCAAAGATCGAGTATTTCTCGACATCGGACGCCAGGAAAGTGTCACATTCATCTGTGCACCGGTCAATATCGTTAGTTAACCTAACGCAAGTGCTTTGGACTCGTTTAAGAGCAGGAATAAACTTTTATTAAGAAAATATATAACAAGCGTGGGTTAGGACGCCATCTTGGACGCCATCTGGCCGCCATATTGGCCGCCATATTGGCCGCCATCTTGGACGCCATCTTGGCCGCCTCGCGGACAAAGTTGGAACTCCCAATTTTGACACCTGCGAACGAATGAGACGCTTAACAGGTTAGCAGACCTAACCTATAAAATGGACAACGAACATATGGACTGCCCCTGCGACCATGCTCGCACGAAGCGATCAAACTCGTGCTCTGACAGCGACAATAACTCACCGAAGGACGATAGGCATCGCAAAAAGAAACCCAGGGACTGCTTGAATAGCGAATCGGATCTGGAGTCAAACGCTACCTTCAAAGTACCCGGAAACGCTAATATTAGAGCCCTACAGAGCATCCAGAAAAATCTCGAGGCCCACGAGGCAACATCAAAGGACGCCAAGAAACTGAAACGGCACACAGACGCCTTGGAGAAGTTCATAGCTGAACTAATCGAAGAAAACCGGAACCTGAAGGCGAAAATGAACGATGGAAACTCTATCCGAGACCAAATTCAACACCTGGGCTCCACGCTCAGCGGAATGGTTGAGAAACTCTCAACAATCGGGCAACGCCAGAATCAACAAGCGCAGCTGTCATACGCTGACAAAGTTAAGGTTTCCTCGCGTATAATGCCGCCACAGACAATTAAGCCGCCGCGAAACCTTATCGCTGTTTATCCGTCGGCTACCAGCAAAATTACCGACAGCGAAGGCACCAGGAACGCCTTAATGGAAAACTTCAACCCTTCCAAAGAACAATGGCAGATAGTTGGGCTGCGAAAAATTTCTAAAAATGGAATCCTCATCGAAGCGAGCAACAAAGATGTTCTAGAAAAACTGCGGACGAGCGAGAAGATAACCAGTGCTGGACTCACAGCCGAAGTACCATCAAAGAAGTCCCCGATGGTGATTATCTACAATCTACCGAAGGATCTCTCCGAGAAAGAGCTCACGGAGAGCATCAGGAACCAAAACGCCGACCACATCCCACAGGAAACCTTCGGCAAAGAATTTAGGCTTCGTTTCAAAACCGGCGATAAAAACAAGGACACCGTCAACTGGACAGCCGAGGTTACGCCATCGCTGAGGGAACTCTTAGAAAAGAGGAACAAGGTTCACATCGGCTGGACCTCCTACGTCATAAAGGATTATGTACCCGTAAGCAGATGCTACAAGTGCCAATCCTTCGGGCACGTAGCAAAATATTGCCGCGCTGAAGAAGACACGTGCGGACATTGTGGCAAGGACGGCCACTCCTTCGGCAGCTGCCCAACGAAGACGAAGAACCCGACATGCATTAATTGCAAACGAGCGGGCAAGCCGCACAACCACTCGTCTCGAGCGAAGGACTGCCCAGCCTACAAGCATGCCATCCAGACATGCATATCGAAAATAGACTATGGTAAGTAAACTAATTACACCAAATAAATCACCTGCATTTCCAATTCCAGGTAGCTCCAACGCAGCAGATCTAGTGACGAATGCAGCCCACCGACGAGACGTAGGAATTAACATTGGACAACTGAACATGCGACGATCCCAGACAGTGTCGCTCGAGGCCGCCAAGATGCTGGATGAAAAACATCTCGACGTGCTCCTGATGCAGGAACCCTATAACATCAAGGGGAAATTCATTGGATTCGGCAACAAAGTCCTTCAATGCCACGGCGGAAAACCAGGGGAACAGGTCTACTCTGGAATCATCGTTAAAAATCCATCGCTCTCTGTGCTAAAGCTAGCGTACCTTAGCAACGATCACTGCACGTGTGTAGAGATTACCGGTGCAACAGGAAACCTCTACCTTGCATCGATATACTTCCAGTGCTCTCACGACATCGAGCCATACATTGAAATGATGGAAAAGATCGTAAGGACGCTTCCGGCTGAGAAATTAATCATTGCAGCTGACGTAAATGCTAAGTCGGCGCTCTGGTACAGCCAGATCACCGACCAGCGAGGAGAAAGACTTGAGGAAGAGATAGCCCGTCTTAACCTCTATGTCATCAACGAGCCGGAGAACCCACCAACCTACCGCTCTCAACAAGGCTGCTCGAACATCGATGCGACCCTCGCCTCCGAAGCTGCAGTCAGGATGATTAAGGACTGGCGAGTCAGAGAGGGATGGACAACAAGCGATCACAACCTAATCACATTCAGCTTCTGCTCCGGTGAAACCTACAGGATCACCGTACAGAAACCTCGCTTCAAGACCACGAAAGCCGACTGGGTCAGATTCAGCAAAGCCCTCGAAAGGAACGCCAGCGGAAATTTGACTCTGGAGGAGATCAACGACAGAGAACAAGTGGAGAATTATGCAAATGCGATTAGCCGATGCCTAGTCGACACTTGCAGATTGACGCTGCGGACCAGGAAAAGGCGTAGTAGATCTGTTCCCTGGTGGACTGAGAAGCTGACACGTCTGAAGAAGAACACCTACAAATCCAGGAAATCGTATCAAACCGAGAGGGAGCCGACCGCCAGAGAAGAAAAGAAGCAGGTGTACCGGAAAATCAGAAGAGACTACACAGCGGAAGTCCATAGAGCGAAGAACAGCAGCTGGCAGGCCTTCGTCACAGAGGACGGGAATACCAACCCCTGGGGGATGACCTACCGGCTGTGCATGCAAAAATCCACTCCTGAACAGGCACTTTCCACCTACACGTCCACGGCACAAAATCAACCGAAGACTTGGAACGAATCCGCGACAGAATTACTCAACGGACTTGTACCGGACGACACACTCGACGTAACTGACTCACAGAGACACAGAAGAGCTGATACCGTAACGCCGCCGAACACAGTAGACTCACCTGATTTCACCAGTGACGAGGTCAAGAAGGCGATCATGAGCCTCAGGAACGGGAAAGCCCCGGGTCTGGACCTGATAGAGGTCGAAGTTGCGAAAGCGGCGTACGGTACGCTCTACGACCACTACATGAAACTGTTCAATAGCTGTTTGAAACTCGGAGTCTTCCCCAGCGCTTGGAAGACGGGCTCCATCCGAGCCCTGCTGAAAAGCGCTGACAAAGATGACTCCCTTACAAGTTCTTACCGACCCATATGTCTCCTGCCGGTAATTGGAAAGTGCCTAGAGAAACTAATAGTGCTCAGACTACGACCGTTATTCAACGACCTACAATTTGCATCGGAACAACAATTCGGTTTCAAGGAAGGGAAATCTACAACAGATGCCATCATCAGGATGCGGAACCTAGTTACAGAATCACGACATAAATACGCTCTAGGAATTCTCTTTGACATTTCCGGTGCCTTCGACAACGTCTGGTGGCCGAGCATTCTTCACCGGCTAAAAGAGCGACACTGCCCGCGCAACATATACAATCTCATCGCAGACTACCTTAACAATAGAACCGTGAAACTTGTAGGAAGGATTTCAGAAGTGCAGAAGAATGTGACGAGAGGATGCCCACAAGGATCCATACTAGGACCTAACTTATGGAATCTGATTTTTGACGACCTACTATCCACTCTCACCAGGAACGGGTTCGAGACTGTTGCATATGCGGACGATCTTCTCATCGTCATTACTGGGAACGCCAGAATTGATCTGGAGAGAAGTGGGCAGATTGCAGCATCGATCACAGAGCAATGGTGTTCGCAGGAAAAGCTCATGCTGTCAGTAAAGAAATGCGAGATGATCCTGCTCAAGGGGAATCTCGACATTCGCAGACCACCGACCATTAAAATCTACGGGAAATCTATTAAAATGACGAATTCTGTCCGCTATCTGGGCGTACACATCGACACGAAACTTCAAATAAAAACTCACGTTACAAAAATTAAAGAAAAATCTATGGAGAAATTCAATAGACTGGCAATAGTTGCACGAAGGGACTGGGGCCTGAAATTTAAGTGCCTCAAAACACTTTACACAGGACTCTTCGTTCCCATAGCTACATACGCAGCGGCAGCATGGGCAGACCGCATGAACGCGAGCCATACAAGAACGATTGCAGCAGCCCAAAGGTTCGCACTTCTACGAACCACGAAAGCATATGCAACATCAGCCACAGATGCATTACTGGTCATCGCCGGAACTCCGCCGATCGACCTGAAGGTCAAAGAGGCAAAATTCAGATATCTAGTAAGACGTGAAATCCCGTTCACTCTTCCCGACTATCGGTTCCCCGAAGACGCGGAGAGTGAACACCCTCGGACTGCTATCACGGGATACATCCACGCAGAGTGGCAAAACCGGTGGCAGCATTCTGACACGGGGAGACACACCTACAGCATTCTCCCGAACATTCTGGACAGGATGGACAACTCCTGGCTCTCCCTGAACCACTACAATGTGCAATTCCTCACAGGCCACGGCGACTTTGCAGCCAAGCTTAAACAGCGAGGACTCGCGACGAGCGACCGATGTGCGTGCGGACAGGAAGAGACGCCACATCACCTCCTTCTGGAATGCAACCTCCACACAGACGAACGAGCCGACTATAGGACTGCAATAGAACGACAAGGAATACACTGGCCACCGCAACCACAATCCTGGATCAGCGAATCGTACATGAAGGAATTCAATCAGACCACGAAGAGGATTCTGAAGAAGAAAGAGGAGTCATGGACACGGATACGAGCGACGGACACAAACAAGAGGATGCGTAGGTACAGAGAGGGTCTTCGACAAGCAGGAAGAAGAACAGGAGAGATTGGGAGGAAGTAAGCAAACACCCTGACGATCAGCGCAGGCGATACCTATAACATCTTTGGTATCGTGATCGCAGGGTATAACGGCAAACGGCTTGTCCGTGCCAACCTGTATGAGACCGAGCGTTAAGCTGGTAACTCCGCCTCCCCGTGGCCCTCGCTGGTAACGTTCCGACGGCGGTGCGTCTCCTCGGAGACGTGCCGACGGAGAAACGGCTAAGTGAGTTACTTCCCGTATGGGACGGTCTACCCTTTCGATGATCCTTAAGCGGTGAGAGAGGGGTTTTTCCAAGTCCGAAGTTCTCAACATCTACGAACTTACTCTTCGTAGTGGTTTCACTTTAGCTAGAAAGTGGCCCTTGCCGATATGAGGGAAACCTCGAGGTGCGGCATTCTCTCGAAAGAGAGATGGGCAAGACTAAATGTCCCTATCTACTTTTTATCGAAGGGCCAGGGTTTTATTCCCTGGTGCACCAACCCCCCCTCCACGTGGTGATAAAAGGACACCCTTCACGGGTGACCAGCGGGGCAATGGTTCGAGGCTGACTACCTCACGGGTTGAGAAGAGCCTATTTTAGCTGTCAAAGTGGCCGCCAACACGCGATGATAAGAGCGTGTCTGGCGCCAGCATGTGATGAAATGAGCGTGCTGGAAAGAAAAGTGTGGCGCGCGGAAGGTCCCGCCGCGCGTCGCACCCGTCGGCATTTTCAGAGGTGGATGCTGACGAGGTGACGTCTCGCTGGCGCGATTGGAAGGCTCGCGCTGGTGCGGAGACACGATTTCTCCATGGAGAAAATAAGAGAAGTGGAGAAACGTGAGAAGTACTTGCATGACAGAACAGACTGCAATGCGGCGATCACTCGCTATCAATGAAAGGTTCTAGGCGTACTTAGTTGCTGACAGGGAGTAGCGCTGCTCGTTGTTGGGACTAGTACTAAAGGCACTAGAATTCGGAAGTTGAGAACCGAGTGATCGAAAGCCGCTTGTAGATCTGGTTTACCGAAAAGGTAAAGAATGAAATAGGATAGGCCTGTAGGCACTGGACCTATACATACACAAAGCGGGCCAAGCCACCCGCAGGCCAGAAATTTTGGAAAGCAAAGCTTTCGCAAGGCCTTCATGCAAGTAAGACGTCGCTGCCACTCAGCACTTAAGTGCAGACGGCGAAGAGAAGCTCCGACCCCCGGAGTAATAGTCGGCAGAAAGGCCATAAGCGGAAGAAAGCGGAGGCCTAGAGAGAGACTCTCACGAGAGTGAACCGTGATTGGTGGCACGGTAACAGCAGGAAGCGGCACCGCGGCTCAGTTGCTTCGGCTAAGAGCTCTCGCGTGAGTGTCGCTTCAATGCTGCTTGATTTCAATTTCAATTGCATTATTATAATACAATATACCAATGGGGGGCCCAGTAGGGGGCCCCCGGTTCACGTTAAGGACTTTTCAAGTCCAATATGCATTATACCAATGGGGGGCCCAGTAGGGGGCCCCCGGTTCACGTTAAGGACTTTTCAAGTCTAGTATGCTTTATACCAATGGGGGGCCCAGTAGGGGGCCCCCGGTTCACGTTAAGGACTTTTCGAGATTAAATGCTCTATACCAATGGGGGGCCCAGTAGGGGGCCCCCAGTTCACGTTAAGGGCTTTTTAAGATTTTTAGGCCATAAAGGCGATTTTAGATTCTACAGCCACGAAATCCTGAAGCCGTCGAGGGCCACAGGAGCTCGAATTCAAAAAAGGCGAGCCCCAGAAATTTTTCGTTACTCCTGTAACAACAAAAGAGCAAAGTCCAGAAATTTTAGATTTTAGAAGAGCATGTGCCACCACCACGGTCACCGTGGTCTCAGAAAGGGCATAGCAGAGGCCCAGAGAGTAACATTGGGCGCCCAGCCCCTCCTGTAGAGAAAAGGGCCATAACGCCGCCTCGGCTGATTGCCGTCAGTCGCAACCGCACGGACGAGAATCTGGATCCCTGCGGAGTCACAAGTGACCGCGGTCCGGAGGCTCTCCAACAGGTTAGGGGATTCACCAACGCGCGGCCAGCAGACCGAGACACGGAATTCCTGCGGAGTCACTTAGTGACCGCGATTCCAAGTCCTATCGAGAGTCTGACTGGAAGCGCGTTGTAACTCGTTGTACCTGACCGAGGCACGGAACCCCAGCGGAGTCAATGCCAACCCGTAGATAGTGGCTGCGACCGCGGTTCTAGGTCCTATCGGGAGTCAGGTGCAGAAGGTTCAAAACGCCGGGGACAGAGGCGCGGGGCTCCAGCGGAGTTACACTGTAACCGCGGTCCCGCGCACTGTGCCCAGGGCGAGAAAGCAACACGCCGCCGGTACTCGACCGAAGCTCGGAGCTCTAGCGGAGTTACACAGTAACCGCGGCTCCGCGCTCCATCGTGAGCCGAGGAAACGGGACGGCGCGTCGCTAAGGCTTTACCGGGGCACGGAGCTCTAGCGGAGTTACATCGTAACCGCGGCTCTGCGCCTTGCACGGTGATAGGAGAAAGCAATACGCGGCTACGACTTAGCCGAGGCTCGAGACCCCAGCGGAGTTACAATAGTAACCGCGGTCTTGGGCTCCATCGAGCGCTGAGTGTATAAGACAGCGTGCTGCTGCGGCCTAGCAGAGGACGGGATCTCCAGCGGAGTCACAAGGTGACCGCGAGCCCAGACTCTTACGTGTCAGGTTAAAAAGCCAATACGCCGCTGCTATTGACCGAGGCGCCAGGCCCTGGCGGAGTTGCAAAAGCAACCGCGGCCTGGCGTTCCATCGAGAGCCATGGCATACGAGCCCCAGCGACAGAGAAGACGGAATCGGCGGGTCCGCTCTAGACAGGAAAAACCTTACACACTCGGTTCTCCGAGAATCCAACCTCCTCTCCCAACACTGCCCCAATACCGACGTACCACCTCCGACACCTTCCAAGTTCTAAGCGCAAGAACGGAAGGAGTCAAACGTCGTGACAAAATCCACCGGGACCGGCACGTCTGAGCTCGTCCGAAGAGGTGACGGAACCGGGGATCCCCTCCGTGACACTAATCATTCTTTTACCCTTCCAGCTGACCCGGGCACTGGGGGTTGATCCAGCGGCACCAAATACTTACAAACATGATGGCATTTTTCAATCCAAAAAACTCCGGAGGTATAATTAGCCCTCCATTCGGATCTCCGGGTGAGGGCTGGATTGGGGAGCGTCATCGTGAAGACAACAACGATACGATCCGGGATGACAACAGTCCGTCATCCCAGACCAGAAGACAACAACAACGTGGGATGCATCAGCAACAACGTGGGATGCAACAGCAACAACGTGGGATGCAACGGCAACAACGAGGGACGCAACAGCGACAACGAGGGACACAAACGGTCGCATCACCAGTCGAGACGCAGAGCCGCCGGGTAACCCGTTCGATGGCCGCCTCCCTTGCGGACCATCGACACTGCGAGTTCACACCCGCACCCAGGCGCGCCCCTCGATCTGTGCCGACGGTGGTGCAGACCCAACAAGGTTTCGGTCTTCGCACCGTTCAAGTCCACCTCGTAAGGTGTGACGAAGCGCCCAGGTCGGTATCCCCGGCTGAGCGCCCAGCGTTCGAGGTAGAATTAGGCACTAGTACCGCGAATAGTACCGCGAGTAGCTCCGCGACAAACCGCGAAATCGAAACCGCGAACGCGCCCGCGACTGCGTCCCCGAGGGCCTCCGCGCCCAGCGTACCGATCGAAACGACCGAGCCCCACAGCGATGCCCCAACCCACTCGTGCGACTCGACTATCGAAAGGCTCTCAGAGCCCGCGCCCGCGTTCGCGACCACGGGACTTAGAATGATGCAGCTGAACATGCGACGTTCAGCTGTAGTCACAGGAGAGGTACGACAGCTCGTAGCTGAAAAACGTCTAGATGTCCTGCTATTGCAGGAAGTACACATCTGGCGGAAAGGCGCGAACTGTGTCGTCAGTGGATTAGGATCCGAAGTGAGAATAGCGGCTGCGCGCACACCAGGCCAAAGGCCGTGGGCAGCAGTAGCCGTCTGTAATCCCCACTTCGATGTAGTCTTCGTCTCACAGCTCAGCAACTCCCACTGTGCGTGTGCGGAGGTGTTAGCACCCGGCTTCTCATTCTATGTTGCATCGTGCTACTTCCAGTACAGCGACGAAATCGAGAAGCACCTCAGGCACCTCGAGACGGTGTTCCGCTCCCTGAGGGGGAAGAGACTAGTTGTTTCGTTAGATGCCAACGCGCGGTCGTCTCTCTGGGGCCCGCAGAGTACCGACGATAGAGGAGCCAAGTTGGAAGACCTCGTCGCAGCGTATGGAGTAGAAGTTGTGAACGACGTCAACCAACCACCAACTTACTGGACGGCGCAAGGCTCGTCATACATCGACGTGACCCTTGCGTCGCCATCCATGTCCCGATTCATCTGGGACTGGAAAGTGAAGTGCGACTGGACGACAAGCGATCACAACGCCGTAGACATCAGACTTAGGGTGCCGAAAGCCACAGCGGCGGAACGGAGCACTTTGACCGGCCGATTCGACGTCAAGCGGGCCGACTGGGAAAAGTTCACGGAAAGCCTGGCCGATCACTCTCGATCGAGGCTGGAGGTCCTTGAGCTGGAGTCCGCGGAAGATGTCGAGATAATGGCAAAAACACTCACAGACGTCATCACTGACGCCTGCACCGAGTCAATGCCAAGGAAACGTAAGTTTAGGAGGTCCAACCCGTGGTGGACAAGAGAGCTCACGAAGCTCAAGAGGACCGTGTACCGGCAAAGACGTGCCTTCCAGCGGGAAAGGGATGGTCCGACTCGCCTCCAGAAAAATGCAACATATCGCTCTTCCTTGCGACTATATAGCAGGGCGGTGAGAAAGGCCAAGCTCGAGAGCTGGCAAGAATTTGTAACGTCGCACGGGAACAAGGAACCCTGGGGTATCGTATACAAACTCCAGGCGAAGAAATTCCGAGTTGGGAGTGTTCTGAGCACTCTCCGGCGCGAAAATAACTTTACTCTTAGCGTAGTAGACACAGCCAGCCGACTGCTGGAAGCGCACGTTCCCGACGACCGGGAGGAGGAAGACACGCCAGAGCAGCGTGCAGTTAGGGAAGGCGCACAACTCGCGCCCAGCACAGAAGACTCCTCTCCATTTTCCAGGAAGGAAGTCAAAGGTGCTGTTAGATCTTTCGGCAACAACAAATCGCCAGGGCCGGATCTCGTCGAGGTCCGAGCGCTGAAAGCAGCAGTTGCAATAATCCCCGGTCAGCTGGTACGACTCTTCAACGGGTGCCTTCAGTGGGGCGTCTTTCCCTCTGCCTGGAAGGAGGGTT